>BJBW01001823.1:44696-334159 GCA_004320125.1 Scolopax mira | reverse complement strand
TCCAACTCCAAAAAAATTCAGTGAAATTCAGTGAAATAAATAAGTCACTTTAAGTGAAAATTCAAGAATATTCAGTCAGCATTATAACATGACAGAATTTGGCCATGTTGAATCACATAGCACACACCCCCAAGCAAGAAAAGACTATACTACTAGTTATACTACTAATTAATCTACTATTATGACAGTACATAGATGAGAAAAAGAGAAATGGTAGCTTACCTGACTTACTTG
This sequence comes from Scolopax mira, assembly GCA_004320125.1. Classification (NCBI taxonomy): domain Eukaryota; kingdom Metazoa; phylum Chordata; class Aves; order Charadriiformes; family Scolopacidae; genus Scolopax; species Scolopax mira. The sequence goes on along the minus strand of BJBW01001823.1, from coordinate 333,925 downwards.
AGGATCTGTGGAAGCACTTATTTAGCAAAGTGCCCACTGAGGGTGTGCAATGAAGAGTGATGCCTCCAGGTGGGGAAGGACTCTCAACTCTCTTTGTATAATTGATGTGTTTACACAGTGTTTTCTGAAACTGGTCTCACCTGCAAGATGCGGCTTAGCAGGAGAACCCACATGACCTTTGCAAACTGGTATCACCTGCAAGATGTGGTTAGCAGGAGAATCCACACGGCCTTTGTTGTATATTACAGCAAAGGGTTGTAATATACAACAGGGGCAGCGCTGAAGTTCTGGGTTATTGTGGAGGCTCCTACAGCACTCGGCGAGTGTTTCTTCTGGAGGTTGTCCCTGCTTCTGTCAGGACATCTCTGGTAGGTTGCAGTGACTGAACGCCAAACCCGACTGACAGCTGCTGCCCAAACTAGAACCAAAACAACAATTTCCAGGAAATGCATCCTATTCTGAGCAGATTCCAAACTCATGAAGAATGATGTGGAGACCCTCACACAGTGGCATATGCCTTTTTTGGGTTGCCAAGATGTTTTTCTGCAAATCAAAACTTCCGAAGCCTTCCATTTTATGGATTGCCTATTTTACTGTATTTGTGGAGGAAAGGCACAGAATTTTTGGACCTGTTTCACCTGACATTGATAGACTCGGCACATGATTTTTTTTCTATTAGACTACAACACTAGCTTTATTTACCTTCTCAGTTTTTGTATAGGATGTTGCAAAATTTCTTATAAGGCCTTTGCTACTCTGCTGGATCCGTGGAATCCATGCTAGAGATGACTTTGAATAGCTCACTTGTCCACATTCACAATCTGTCTTTCAACAGCCAGCACAAAAGAAAAGGAGCCTACTAATGCTGCTGGTTAGAAGTTTCCCCTATTGTTCATCAAAAATAAGCACATCGTTAACTTAAAGCCAGCTGAGGGTTCTAAGAAGAGTGGATACAGTCTGCAAAACCCTAACTTAAAAAAAAAAAAAGAAGGAAAAAAAAGAAGCTCTAAGAGTGTAATTTTTACAGCCCTCAGAAGTAATTTAAGAGAGGTGCCCTAGGTCTTGTACCTCTTATGTTTTCCTTTCACTGAAGTTTCCCCAAATACTTTACAAATGCTTGCTCTAGCTGGTGAATTTGACACTATTGTTTAGTACAATGATGTGTTTGCAACACTGGAAAGTAATGTTTTGCTACAATGGAGAGATTTTTTTGCATAGCTGTGTTTCCATTCTTTGATGTGGGTGAGGTGATCTATATCCAGTCAATGCTTTGGAATGCTTCAAACAATGTTTAAAAAAAAAAGAAATAGAACTCCATCTTCTAGATTTCCTATATATTAGATCCCTTTTATTCCCTTGCAAAATGCCAAGAACCTAAACAAAAGCCTGTCTATCTATGAAGAGAGCTGTCAGGCCTAAGAGGGTCTCACTGACCTTTTGTTCACCTGTTTGGTTTGTCTGAAGCCTTTCACTAGAGCCATATTTCTGAATTCTGTTGTTCGTGTATTTTATGGGAATGGCTAGCTGGTTGTACTGAATATATGTAGCGGGGTATGCAGAATGCTTGCAGAAAAAGTGAAAAAACATTAATTTAAAGCCTTTTGTAGAGGAAATACTAAGCTTTTTTCTTCTTCTTTTTTTTTTTTCTTCCTCCTCAAATCTAGTCCTAGTTGGTAGCAATCTCTTGCATTTGGGGCTTCAGGCTTAGTGTGTCCTGTGCTGTTCCTGAGGTGTTCAGGGAAGATACAAAGGCTGGAATACCCACAGATCCCCCTATTCCACCCATCTTGCTCCCAGGGATCAGCATTTATTCCAGAAAACCCCACCCTGTAAGCACAATTTGCACCTACAGCACAGCACCTGCAATGGCACAGGAGCACAGCACTCCCAGTTTCGTTGCCCTGTCACCCAAATGAGTTATATCCCTATTATATGATATGACTCATTATGAGGAAGACAAGGTTATTCCCCTGTAACCTGAAGTCTGTGAATTATATCGTTTCTGCACAGCACTATTAAGTCCAACTTATTAGGCTTGCCTTAAATGGCCATGCAAATAGAGTTTTTTAAACAGTTACCTGTCAAATACAGGGGGGTTAAATTCAAAGGGTGTTCTCAGCATTACATTGTCAGAGTTCACGCTCTGCTGAAGAGTTCTCATTCAAAAGCAGCTGCTTCTTCTGAGCATCTTTGTGTTGCCATCAAGGTAATAAAACAGTGCTGATATGCTCACTCTTAAAATCAGATGGGGTGGGGGGTAAGGAAAGAGACCTTTTAACGTTGTATCTGCCTCTTCCAGTTCTTCCGAGATACCTCTTTTCAACTCTGAGCAGGAAAGCAGGAGGCCTGTCCTACCACTTCATACAGCCACACCACGGGGTTCAGGAGATGACACAGAGGGGGTTCATCTGCAATAACCCTGGGGCAGAATGGCTGCTGGATGGCCTGCCAAAGGGTTTGAAGGGATATTTAGGCCCTTAATAACAAAAAAAAACCTTCTGCATCCTGGAGTAAGGGATGGAAGGACACAGAATCTGGCAGCAGTAGCATCACAGAAGCTCCTCATCAGCCTCCTCCTGGCCCTGATTGGGCTGGTCACATGTGCTAGGAGAAGGGACCTGAATGTGGCACCATGGTGGCTGTGGGCTGTGTCCACACCTTGTCCTCTCACGTCCCTGTTCAGAGCACCCCTGGGTGGTGTTTACTGTCTCTCTGGACAGTTTCAAGGAGTGGTAGATGCTCTCAGGGGTGCTGTGCTTACTATCACCCTCCAGTCCTCTTCAGATCCATTTTCAAACTTGTCACTTTTTTCCCCCATTTGTTCTCCCCTCAAATCAGTTGTTCTTCTTATCAAGTTTACTTTTTATCTTTTTTTTTCATTAGAGCCAGAGCAGACAGGGTGAGTTGCTGTCCTGAGTGCACTCAGTGGTTAACTGGAGAACCTGGGAGCTTGGCTGTGACCCAGGAGGTTTGACCTGCCCCGAGATAAGGTGCTGGGCTCCCCAGGGGTGGCAGGAGACCAGGGTGTGGTAAAAAGCTCAACTATATAACAATACCTGGAGTATAACTGGTACCAGTGCTGAGCACTGGAGTTTGACTGGTGCATGACTTTTGCAAGATCTCACAGTTAAATGTATACCTAACTCTACATTATTATGATGTTTTTAAATATAGGGTGGCATTATATAAATGAATAGCTTTACTCAGCAGTTTTCTGCAAATAATAGGCACTTTATTAAAAAAATTCCAGATCAGCTTACAGCTTAACCCCAGTCATTGACAACCATCTTTAACAACAAACCTCTACTTCTTAGGGAATGGGACTCATGCAAAATATTGAAAGGTCAAGCCTGTGACTGACATACTTTATAAGATCTTAAAAATTAGGTATCTCAAATATCTTTACAGAGTGACAGTCTAAACAGCTCCTTAGGACAGAATCATTTGTTGAGTGGCAGAGCCTCTTACAGAGGTAGTTTGTAGCATTTATTTACCAGCATAGTTCATAACAGTAGTACCTAAGGAAAATAGTCTATTGAGAGTGTATGGTCTAACAGAGAGCAAAGGATTGTTTTGACAGACTAATTGCCAAGCCACTGGCTTTTTCTTGCACAGGTTAAATCATTAATTTTTCACTTGTTTCAACATAGCTAAGCTGGCAAGAGCTTTAAGCACCATCTGTGCCTGTGCTTACTTAACAGATAAAGCAGAAACACTGGACAATTCTGAGAATCTGAAAAAAAAAAAGGCAAAACAAAACAGGTATGATTCAAAATATCTAGGCACTCCTCATGCCTTTCGCCAGTGTGCCTTCCCTCAAAGCCAGCCTTTGTTCCAAGCACTTGGATACACATTGTAGGTACACTGGTCACATTTTCTCCTGAAAGCCAACGGCATGGCTGAAGCAGGCTGCCAGATGGCCATGTTTTGGGTAATCCAAATATTAAAGGTCTTTTATTCCATCTGTGACGACAGGGCTGTACTAGCAGTGGGACCATGGCTTGGCTAAGCCGGGGAGATCTATGTCCCCTCCACGCTTTGGAGCCCAGGGTGGCTGTCCCCGTGCAGAGGGATGGGAGGTGGCCGTCACGCAGGCATCAGTTCACTGGTGCAAGGCACTCATCTGTCACCCAGCCACGATGAGAGACAGAGGAAAATCCAAAGATCACTCTTCCTCCACCACCTTCCACCTCCCAAAGGAATCTTTTGGCAGGCCTGGTTACTTCATCCGGACATTAAGCAGCTTTGCTTTATCATCCTCCTGTCACTGCCAAAAGCTCTGAATATTTCTGTGTGTCAAAAACCAGCTTCGCTTTAGACCTCAGATAATTAAAATCAAACAGAAATTGTTGCAACTTTTTTTAAAAAAAGCGTAAAACCTGTGGGCTGAAGATAAGCTGGGGACATACCCATTTTTAAAAAAGGCTTCTCCCGTTGACAGAAGTTTAGAAGCCTTGTGTGATTATACAGATACCTATAATCTCTCTATCCCTTCAGCAAGCATTAATGTAAATAAATGGAGAAGGCATCCGTTTCTTCACATGTGAAAACCACTTTCTTTGCTGTATGGTCACAAAATTACCAAGGGCAGATTTTTCTGGCTTCACAAAACAAAGGCAGCCATCCCCATTAGCTCAGCGTCCTGGCCGCACTTTATGCTCGTTCTGTTTTCCAGCAATGGTTTATTCCTCAAAACATCTTGTTCTTGGAATAAACCTGGCAGTCAAAGAGGCAAAAATGGCCATTTTTTGGCTGCTTTTCTCCCTCTGGTCTTAGGCTTAGCAGGCTGCCAGTGCTACCAGACCTTCCCCCAGGGACTTGGCAGTGGTTCTGCTGTTGGTAACTGCAGAGGTTTGTATCCATGACTTTTTTCTGAGATTTGCAGAGGGGAAAAATATTGTTCTTCTCCAATTTTTTCTCTTGAAGTAAGTTTACAAATGCATCTCTTTCAGAATGAACAACAACAAAAACTTTTAGAGTAGAAATTGAAACCATGTTGTTAGTGCTGTATTTAATCCTTCACACCACTTTTGCTAACTAATAACTCGTTTTAAGAAAATTTTCTTCGAAACTTAGATATGAGGTTATTACGGTGCCCGCATACTCCAGGGTTATATGCTAAAATACACTTTTGTTTGTACTCTGTAATGAGAGTATGAGGCTGGTGACATTTCTTTTCCAAGCTAAATTCTAACATCAGGTCTCAACATAGGTGCTACTTCTAAGTCTTATGGACGTAATCTTCCATTTTGCTTATAAATCCATCATAATAAGGGTGGGGTTTACTTTAAATTTTCTATGTTCTCCTATTTTTTTTTAGAACTACGAAGCCAGAACAATGCCCAGGAACAATTCTGGTACTTAGGAATTGTGCGATCCCCTGTGCTCCCAGGCAGGGCCCAGTGACCCCAGTTCTCCCACTGGTCCCCAGCTTATGGCTGGGGAGCACAGTCGGAGAGCTGGGGGTTGCTGAGCACACTAAGGAAGGTAAAACAGAGACATTTCCAGAAGAGCAGGGTGGGATGATTCACAAATACACAGTTCCAGTATACCACCAGCATCAACTGCCCCAGGTGATGCCCGTGTCTCCTGTATTTAGTATGGGATTTTATGCACTTTTTTCCCCTCTCCAAAAAGGGGTTAAAAAGCAGCCAGTACAAGACAAAATCAACTCTCTAATTACTTCTGGAGAGCCTGACTCCTCCTCTGACACTTTAAAGCTTTAGCTCTGGTTGTGTCCTGGCATATCTCCCCTGTGCTTCTTTGCTTACATCCTCCTTGGGTCTATTTTCACCATCAACTAAAGATTGTCCCCTGGAGGAGCTGATGCAAGATGCCAGTGCAGCATCCCTTGTGTGACCTGCAGCTTTGTGTTTGTAGTTCAACAGCCTCCTCTCTCCCCCGCATTTGCGCTCTTGGTTTCTTGTCAGAGGTGACTCCAGTTCTGTTTATCTTAGGGAATCAACACAAATCTATTTGCTGTCTAGTAGCCTCTGAGTTTCCCCGGGATTACTCCCAACTGTGGGAGTTGTCCCAAAACATCTCTGCTGTTGTGGCTGCCTTAGCCAGCTTCTCTTTGAAATGCAGGCTCCAGGTGATTGACTTCCAAGTAAGAGGAGCTGAATGGGTTTAGACAGATTAACATTCTAGCAGTAAGTGGCAGTCATTCCAAGGAGCTAAATCAAATTCTCAAGTGCTCATTAGCAACAGGGGAAAAAAAAAAAGAAAATGAAAAAGAAAAAGAAGGAAAAGAAAATAGTTTGATTGAGAATCAGCACATAATGGAGAGATTTGGTGGAAGATGTTTTCTTCATTAGAGTTTTTCACTGTTGGCCCTCGCCCTAAATCACCAGGTCGTGGGGTGCCACGCATCTGTTTATAACATGAACAGATATATATATGTTTATGACATCTGTTTATGACGTGAAGTATGAAGGTGCAGTTGACCCAGGCTCACTTCAAGTTCAGAATCAGCCTGGTAAAGTTTTTCTGGCAAGACCCATGTTAACAATACCGTACTTCAGCGGCGGAGTAAAAACACCTATTGCTGCCATTTGCTGTCCCATCTTGGAAGGCCTGCTCGACACCCCTGAAAAACAAAACGCAAGTCTGCTGCGATGATTTCACTGGGGTCATCCAGGGCACTGCGTGTGCTCCTCATAATTTGTCTGTTTGGAGTGTCCTAATAGTTCATAATTGCATAAATGGCTGTGTGGGGGAGGCAAAGGGGACGGTCACCACTTAGCAATCTGGCCGAGAGCTCAAACCTGTGGTGGAGACGCTGTCCCTGCACGCCCCGAGACAGAGCTTTGCTCTGTCTCGGGGCGTGCAGGGACAGCGTCTCCACCACAGGTTTGGAAAGGTGCAGCCTGTGTTTCACACCCACACTAGCCGTTTCCAAGCAGCATGGTGAGGAGGGGGGGCACAAGATGGCCACGCAGCAGCCACCCTCCACAAGGCCACCCTGTGTCCCCCATCCTCTGCCAGCACAGCCCTTCTCCGGGCACCCACCGCTCCTTCCCCTCCCCACGCTCTCCTCGTCGCTCTCTTCAGGCTTGGGAGCGAGGGCGAAACGTGGAGAAGTTTACATTAATTAAAAATATTTACAGTTTTTTCTGAAGCTTGTTTTCCCAGAGTTCCGCAAATCTTGCAAACAGATTTTTACAGTTTAGGCAACTGTCCTGCAAAACTTCACCTGTTCTCACTAAAAAGATAATGAAGGGCATAAATAGGAAAGAACTGAAATGAGCAACAGCTAGTCCTGCAAAAGGAAAATCAGCTCTACCTGCGTAAGATTTTCTATTCAGACTGAAGTCCTTCATTTACCTCTTACATTTCAGAAACAGCAGAGGCAAATCCTGCCCTGGGTCCCCTTTGCTGCTTGATTTACTCAGAGAAATATTTTTGCTGCTGTTTCACGCAGCGCTAATGAGTTTAAAACTTGGTGGGTTGAGAGCAGCTGGGCGGTGGTGAGAGCCCAGCCCTGAGCTGTGCCCGACCACAGCCTGGAGGAGGAGAGGAGGGAAACCCGAAAGCACCTTGTGGGTGGGGATGCTCGAAGGAAAGCTGTCTGGGGGCTTGGTTTCAATCTGTGCTTCTTCGTCCCCCACGCTCTTCGCCTGCTCTGGGTGATGGTGCTTTCAGTGTGGCTAACCCTGGGCACAGGAGCATCCCTGCTGGAAGGTGCCTGGGTGCTCTGGTGACAGAGTTGGTGTGAAGCCTGGAGACAGGCAGTTATGTACATTCCCTTGACCAGCACCCACAATTTTCAATGCTTTTTAGAAAGCTGTTTTGACTGGGGAAAAGAAAAAAAAAAAAAAGGCAGCAAAGAGATGAAGACATGAGGAAATGCTTTTGCTGACTCTGACTTGGTGTGAAGAAAATATTTTTCTTATCCAGAATGTCAGAAGAAGCTGAATAAGCCACTTCACCTTCCTTCCTTTCCTCTCCTCCCTCTCTAGGCCTTCTGCCTCTGCAAAGGACATTTCTTCAGCCTTTTGACATCCTGCCTAGTGTATTTATTCACAATCCATTCTTTTGCAATGGTCAGCCCCTGGGACTATTCAAAACAGTGGACACCTCTTGGTTTGGCTCCTACCTTGCATCGATGGGCATGGCAAAGCCTTCTTCTTGGATCCATCGCACACACATGGCAGCAACTGGTTTTGCAGTGCCACAGAAACGGAAGCTGAAATATAAAGGAGTGAGTTTTGTTTCTTCAATTCTGAATCTCTCTGCTAAAGTCTTGATAGTTTACAAGCAGTAAATTTGTGGACCTAAGCCCATTATGCTTGAAAGAACTGCATACTGCAAAAATTCTTGTAGGAATTTGAGTGATTTCTGCTAGGAAGTGTCATGCATTGCTCTCATGATTACTATTACAAAGTATGATCCTAATTAAAAAAAAAAAAAAAAAAGACAAAAAGTACCTTTGTATTCAGAATCCTGGCTCTTTGCTAGCCAAAGTGATTATTTCCTTCCCCTCGCGTTTGGATTTCTGTGTTCCTCTAAGCCAACACAAGTAAAGAACAGGGAAATGGATCCTTCTCCTACGATACCATACATCAACAGGAGCTTAATAAATCCTAATTGCATTCACCTGTACAGCCCCCACTGCAAGTGCTGTGGATGCAACATGGTGTCCAGGATCATTATTAACAGTGATGATTAATGGACAAGTATCTGTCAGAAATGGCATGGGAATAACTGATCATCCCTTTAGGCAGGGGGATGCACTGGATGACCTCACAAAGTCTCCTCCAGCACCGTGACTCTCTGATAACATGAGGAGAAAGGGACTCCAGATGGATCTTCAAATAGTCAGGTGTTTATGGGGCTGCAACTATCCTCTAGGAAAAAAAGCATTCCTTCAGCAGAGCTCAGTGATAGGTGTGCAAAATTCTCCTGCCATGTAAAATTTGCAGAAATGTTCAATCGTAGAATCATAGAATGGTTAGAGTTTGAAGATCATCGAGCTCCAATCCCCCTGTCCTGGACAGAGATACTTTCCACTAGACTAGCTTGCTCAAAGCCCCATCCAACCTGGCACTTAACACCTCCAGGGATGGGGCACACACAGCTGGGAAAAAGAAAACAGGAAAAAGTGAAGCATAGTAAAGATTATGGAAGTAGAAGAAAAAATAATTAGAAGAAATTAGAGTACTACTCAGGAGAAAACCAAAGCAAACCCCAGAAAGCACCTTGGCCATCTCAGTAGAAAGTGCTGCTAACACCACAGTTGTCTCAGCATTGGCCAGAGGGGAGGTCTTTCTGACTCAGCGCACTGCGTTCTTCTCTACTGGCTTTAATGCCAGTAGATATTTTGGCTTTGTCAAGGTTATTATTAACAAACCACTAATTACTAAGCTAATGGTATATACATAATACAAAAAAAAAAAAAACCCAAAACAATTAAGGCCTATAAAATTCATGTAAATTCCCTGCTTTTGTAGGAGCAGTCTGGTGGAGCCCATTGCACAGCGCTGAAGGTAAATCCCAGCTGGCTTCCAGGCAGTCTGGGGCAACTCGTACTTCTCAGCAGAGGTGGGAGGTGATCTGCAAAACTACTTGTTGCAAGATAATGAAAGCTTAGTTTTGAATTTGTATTTAATTTCCCAGGTGAAGGAATGTTCAATTATTGATTATTTTGATTAGTAATAGCTCTGCAACAATTAAGCTGAAGGAATGTCTTCTGATCTAGGTTTCTTTCTGGTTAACTTCATTAATAAAGAGAAATGCTCATCTAGTGAACAAACAGTACTGCCTTTTCTTTGAACTTATTACTTAAATGTAAACTCCTTGGCCTTATCATCTACTCCATCTCTGCCTCCTGTCACCTTCCTTCAACTCACCTCAGGTTAACTATCTCCTTTGCCTTCTCAGCCAGGCAGGACATTTGCACTAGGTGTTCCTTGCTTCCTTCTTTTTTTACCCTCCTGTTTAAAACTAGCTTTCGTAGAGACCTACCCTCAAGTGGAGACAGCACTGAGACACCACTAGCATCACCCCACGTGGCTTCCAGCCACCACTGCCCACGACACCCCTCTAGTATGGCCAGGGCCTGGAAAGTGATGTATGAAATAACACTTCTGCCAAAGCAGCACTGCATTTGTTGATAGGAGACTATTTTAGGGCACACAGGTCATCACACATCTGCGAATTTCACGATTATTTTATTTCTCCTGTGTCAAAGAAATCATGCAATTAAGTATTTTTGCAAGTCATCTGAATTTCAACAAGTGTTCCTTGTTGCAAATTGCTAATTAAAAAACAAAACAAAACAAAACAAAACAAAAACCCCACGCCTTTTAATTTTACCTAGTTATTTAGGTCAAAAAAACCCATCACTGTTTATCAACATAAGGCTTATGTGGGACAGAGATCTCCCCTATCTGGGTGACCTTCCTGTACCATGGGTTCCTTTTTCTGCGTTACAGTCACACAGCCTGTGTCCCGTGTCCTGCTGGAGCACTTTTGTCATTGGAGAGTGGAGCGGGTTCAGCTTTCACCATTATTTTCAAGTCACTGAGTCATTTGAGTACATTTATATTTTTTTTTCCTGCTAACCACCCATGACTATTATGGGATGTGTGCGCACACCCCCTCCCTCCCTCCCTCCCACAGGCACAAACCTTCCTAGCTGTTCCCCTGACCTCTACACCAGCTCATGCCCAGCCAAGCACGCCAGTGTCTGCGTGTGCTGCCCTGATATCTGATGTTGTCCAGGGTGAAGCCTGGCTGCTTCTCTATGCCAAGAGGCACAAGCTTCAAACTGAGGTGACTTACTCTGTTTTCTTTTCCCTTTCTACAAGGGTTAATAAGTAGCTGAATTATACTGTGCTTGATTTTCGTTCTGCTCCCTGAGCTTGCCTTAGTACACAGCGATAATTTCCTGCTGAACTGCTTCTGCTGCACTTTGCCTGTTTCACTTCCCTTCCCAAGAGAAGTGACTGCAGAGTACAAACCAGACCAGCACATAGTGTGTGTCCTAGCCAGGGTTAAATCTGACCACATTAGCCTTGTGATTGTACCCAGCTCCTGATTTCACCAGCAACAGCTTCTGGTTTTAAGCTAGAGAAATGTATGTTTGCTATGAAGAGAGCGCCTAATTTTTCACCTGTGAATCCTCAACCCTCCACAAGGCAGAAGCCCTCTCCAAGAATCCCTGTGCAAACTATCCCCTCTCCTGAGCTGAGAAGAGAGAAGAGCAATACTACATTCAGACAGTTTTACCGAAGCATTTTCAGGTCCTCATTTTATTATGAGAACTGGAAAACTACTTTGCATATGTGAGAGAAAGCTCAGTATAATAGTTAGAGAAACAACATTACTATTATTGTTTCTGTGCTGGAGGACGTGCTGCCCGTGGCTGTGTGAGGGTACAGAGCTCTCTTCCCTCCAGAGCTTTAATAAAATCCAGTGGGAAGAGGAGCAGCATCCTGTTGCAGCACCCTGAGCTGTGGGTTTGGTTGGAGGTGCAGCGAGGGCTATCTAAGGGCTTGTCTACCTGCAGCCAAGGTGCATCGTGCAGACACTCCCAGGCTAAAGCATCCCAATGGACACCCCTGGCTCCAGGAGCCCACAAGGAGTATTTTCTGGCCAAACTCGGCAGGAGCATAAGGCATCCCAAGTGTGCCCACCCCCCCCCCCCAAGTAAAGGGCTTCCATTCAAAGGTAAAATAGAGCTGCTACCAAAGCCAGGTCTTGCTCTGACATCCCAGTGCTGGGGTTTGCTGTGGGGCAGAGCCCCTGGGCAGAGAGGAGCAGCTCATGGAGCTGCTATGGCTACACCTCCCTGGCCAGAGGCTCCTGCACAGAGAGAATGCAAACCTCAACATCCACAGACTGCTTTGTACCTGGCTCCCACGGGCATAACTGGTTCCACGGGGTGCACAGTGGTGGAAAGCTGGGAGTCAGAGGTCGAAGAGAGTTTTTTGCAAAGGGCAAAATGAGGACAGTGAGCTGCAGCTCAGCCGGGCAGGCAGCACAGCTCCTGCCAGTACCAGGTGAGGACAAACCTCCTGGCTTGTCATCTCCATCCCCAAACATAACACTGGGAATCTCTCACTGCTGTCTCAACAGACCTCTGTCTTAATGAAGGAAAGGCTTCACCAAAAACCAGTGGCTTCACCTGCTTCTTTTAGCTTGGGAACTGTATTTGGTGTGAGGGCAGCATGGAAGAACATATGAGGTTAGTTGTAGAAAAGCAAGTATTAGTGTGACGTGGGCTGTCACTGCTGGAGTCATGGCAAGACAAAGTGCTGAGATGGAGACAAGAATGAGAAGGGCTGGGATATGAAGGCTTTAAATGAAAGCCTGAAAGTGTGCAGATAGAAGAGGCAGTTGAGAGGGATAGGGTGGTCAAACCACCAAGCAGGAAATATAGATGTACAGTCTGGGAGGAGACGATGAGGAGAGAGAGAAGCCACGGAGACAGAGGTTGCAATCAGCTGGCATGTAGGTACCGTAGAGAAAACAGGACAGGTGAGAAAATATGAGAGGACAAGAAGAAGGGGGAAATCATGTCAGCTGCTACAATTTCTTAATAATTCATAGAATTCAAATTATAATCCTTATAATTCGGATTATCAAGAATAACTTGAGCTATTCCATTGAACTTTTGCATTCAATGTCATGAGATGTTTTCATGACCACACGAGGAAAAGAGACAAGATTTTTCTCCTACCCATAAAAAATTTCTGAGCAAATTCTTCTGTGATGCCTTTCATGAAGTTGTATGTCTGGATTTGATCTTTGAAAGGAATGTAAGTCCTCTTACATTACACTCTTTTGGTCTTGGTGGAAACTGATCTCGAACCAAGCCAGTTTTGTGAGTAAAAGGCTTTGTATCCAAGCCACAGGATCTCTCTGTGCACTTACCTAAGTGGTAAGAGTTAGTTGAATAATTCTGGACTGATACCAGTAGAAAAATACTTGTAAATACACTCTGAGGAGAAGTTGAGTGCTTACAAGACAGGGTCATCCTGGGAGGCCAAAGATCTGGAAGATTTTGCTGGGCTCTCTCTTTCCCTCCGCTACCTTCCTCATTAGCTGCCCTCAGAACTGTCTGTCTTATCCCCTCTTCCCAGGAAAAGGGGTCCCAGATCTGCTTCTACTGGAGCAGAAAGTGCTGTGTCACAGATTAAGCATACTGAGAACTTTTACATAGGAAATGACAGTCTTTCAAGCCCACTCTCAGAAATGTTCACTCTCCAAACTTCAACTTTAACTGGGAAAAAATCAGTGTAAGATGACTGACCTAATTGCAAATTGTCTTTGCTGACTGATTTACATTCAGATATTGAACCTGACTAGGAAACATTCTGTGTTAGAAAGCTTAAACAAGAATCTAGAGTTGAAATAGAGGCTTTTTAACTTTTCCTTTTACAGAAATAACAAATCTTCTACTTCTCCAATTAGTTTTCTGGTCTTTAGAAACATTTCATTCCTGAGTAACACACTTTCTCGCTTGTGTTTTTTGCAGTTTCCAACTTGGGGGGGGACACACAAAAATAATCTCCTGAATAAAAGACAGTCGCCACGCTTTCAACATGCAGTTTCTTGCTGCAGCAAAGTCAGCTCTTGGCAGTAGTGATAAACTGTACTGCACAATAAACTGTAGGTATTGCACAATTGACACCACAATAAGCCATATTTAGAAGGAAGTGCTGCAAACTGGGAGACACCCCCCCAAAAAAAAGCCCCAAACCCCTCAACATTGCGTGTTCATAACCAGACATTTTTTATTGCAATTTTAAGATCAGTTTTGGAGAACACTTTCCTTCATCAAATACTGTTGCCTTTAAAGATTAGTGTTCACAGCCTAATCATGCTGCACTTAGCTTAATTTGCTTTGCTATGGACTCATTAAATTCTTTTCTTTTGGTCAGAAACCCTGCCATTGCTTGGCAGAGGAACAGGAAATCTCTGCTCGGTGCTACAGGGTTGTGTCTGCTCTTTCATTTTAACCCATAGACTGGAGGGTGCTCCAGCAAATTACGGCTGGGTCACTCCTTCCTTCCTACGCAAAGATCTCACAATGCCTTAAAACACTTTGTCAGCTGAACAATTGGGACTTCCAGAGGGAGAAAAATTGTTCTGATGTCAAAAATGGCTTAGACTGCCATTAGATCAATTAGATCTAATGTTTAATTTTAGATGACCTGAACCCCTAATGGCAACAATCCCTACGACTGATCATAAATTTTCAAGGATGCTTTCATCCCATCTCAGCTTGCAACAAATTCAGCATCTGGGGGTCAAGAAGAGACTTTCCTGAATTTCCACTGTCATCTGAATGACTGCTGCACGCCGAGAAAGGAAGGTGCACTTCAGGACCAGCCTGGCAATATTTACCTGTTATTTGAATTGGAAGCTGTGAATCAGAGTACAGCTGGAAATCCTCTACTTATTGCCACAAGCAATAAATAGTGGATGTTTTACACTACTGTGCAGTATAGAAGTCACTGTCCTCACAGAAGTTTGGAAATCCATTAAAAGTCTGTGAGAAGATGTGTCATGGTCATCCCTATACCTGCAGGGATGCACAGACAGATGCAGTACCTTGCAGTCTCACCAGGGCCTATGGAAGGTGCCTTGTCACACAGAGACAGTGAGCAGTAACGGATATTTTAATTGCTGGATGAACTATTGCCTGGCATTAACTCTAACCAGATGCCCCACATACTGTAACACTCTTCACCTGCAGCTGAATCACCCTAAGAAAAATGACTAACCCTTTCTTATCTTTGGTATCTTCAAAGCAAACCTGTTTGCGTCCTCCACCAGAAAAGAAGGCATGAACTGGCTTTCCCAGAGAACATCAAATCCAGCCTGACCAGCACTGACAAGGATGTCTCATGGTAGGGTAACTGGTATGGCTGTTACAATAAGAGGAATTTTTTGTTTCTCGGAGATATGTCAGTCAGAGGTGAGACCCCCAAGCACACGTGAAGAGTGAGTAAAAGAGGCAGAGCTGTGCTTTTAACAGCAAAGTTTAAAATAGTTGGCTTTACCACAGCTCTTGGTAGTGTGGCCGTGTCCTCAATACACAGAGCAGTGCATTCCTATCTCTTCCCATTTTCTGCTACTCATTGTGTTACAGAGACTCCCATTTAGAAGAAGTTGTCTGTACATGTTGGCAAAGAAGTACTTCTGACAGTAACACCTATTTTGTTCCTCTGAACAGAGGAAATGGAGCACATGCTCTCTCTACATGAGATGGATTTTCTGGGGACTTTGTTGGCAAATGGGTGAAGACACTATGGAAAAGCCTTGCTTGAGGACAAATGGGCCACATTTTTAAGGAAGACGAAGCTAGAATACTTAAGAGATTTTTGTACCACTAACACTCTCATTGTTTGCTTTTCTGGACTATTCTTCCTTGAAGGATTTAACAAAATGTTAAAATGTTTGCAGCTCATGCTGAATTCTCATTTTAATTCAAGTATTTGATGACAATTTTCCCCACGGTTGTTTTCTCATTAATGCTGGTAAGTTCCGAAAGACATGTTTTATGCTTGAAGCGTTTGCTAAAGCTGGAATCACACCCCTTTATCAACTTCTGAATTAGGGTAGTTTGAGAGAACACACTGCTAACTTGAACTTTGCAATATTTGGCTCTGTGGCTTTACGTGTTATCCCGATAGTAGTTTGATTCATCAGTTTCTGCCTAAAGCAAAGGTCTCTTAGGAAGTCAAGGTGGATTTGCTTAGGTAAAACCTGTGGGATTGTTCTCTACTGGAAAATGAATGCAATTAGACAAAGATGTGTTTAGAAGGACAAACTTCAAGGACAAAAAGCATAGGTAATATAAAATTAACAAAGCAGCATAGTGTATCCTGAACTTTGAATCTTTCTTTTAAAAATGAAGAATTAAGAAGAATTCTTAATTAAGAATCCCTAAGAGTTAATTAAGAATGAAGTGAATTATTTTTAAAACTAGGAAGAATTATGAAGAATTAATTTTTCTCACTAGCTTTAACCTCCAATATTATTTATTCTTTAAAGGTTTAATTTGCAGGACTGCTAATCTATTGTTTGTTGGGGACTTGTTTTGTCCACAGGTGAAGATTCTCTGTCTAGTCATTAATTACAGATGTTAATTGGGAGGGCTAGGGGGGGTAGGGGGGGGTAGGGAAGTGAGGCGGGGGAACTAATCCACTACAGAAACGTCCCGCACGGGGAAACAAATAGATGAATAAAATCTTTAGATCAGTACTAGTGGTAAATGTTGTTCTGTTAAGTATCTGCATATACATGATGAAACATTGCCTATATTAAGCTTTCCAGAAAAAAAAAAAAAAAAAAAAAAAAAAAGAGCTGCATTTGAACAAAAGTGACTGCTAAAGGAAGAAGCTGAAAACTTTTTTTTTAAACTTTTTT
The DNA here is from genome assembly GCA_004320125.1 of Scolopax mira. NCBI lineage: Eukaryota > Metazoa > Chordata > Aves > Charadriiformes > Scolopacidae > Scolopax > Scolopax mira. The sequence continues at coordinate 317,542 of BJBW01001823.1, read as the reverse complement.
TTGGGTTTTTTTTTTTTTTTTTTTCTGTTCCATGACAATGCAAGCAGGAATTACTACTTAAAAAAAATATAAAAATCTGCTGGTGTGTGCTTCCTGTTCCAGTTTGTTTAGTCACAAGTCTGAATTAGATCTCTCTGTTGGTTGGTTTCATTACTATAAACAGGTCTTGTGCTTTGTTTCAATACATCAAAGCCCATAGCCAGGCACAGACAGGTAATGTAAAAGGGGGTGAGAAAGTTTACAGCCTTGCTTCATTGTTTCTTTAAGCCTTGGAGACAACGGTCAGAGGGATCACCCCGAGGTTAAAAGAAGGCTTGGCTGTTGGTGGTTTTTTGTTGGTTTTTTTTTTCTTTTTTTTTTTTATAAACTGGTTTCTCTTTTGTTCCTTTTCTAGAACCACATGTAACTTTAGGTCAGAAAAGGGTAAAATGTGGCATTTCTTCAACCTGCATTGCCGCTGCCTTGGGGTAACTGGATCAGGCAAAATTGTAGGCTCCTCTCCCTGCTGTACCAACACCGGTGATGCTATCCTTCAGGTGAGTACCAGCAGCAGCTTATTTTCTTTTCAAATCTCCATCCACCTGAAGGATGCAGATGCCTGAGGAGGGTATTTTCTCACGACTGACGCTGCCAAAAAATGAATCACTGGTTTAGCCCTTTAAAGATAAAAGGGGATCACCTCCTCTCGCAGCATTTTTATTAAAGCTGCTCTAAAAGTTTTCTTCCTTCCACCCTTTGCATCTCTCTAGGTTTCCCTCTCCCTTTTCTTCCTTTCTCTCTCTCTCCTTTTCTTCTTTTTCTTTTTTTTTTTTTTTATCTGCCCTCTTAAAACAACAGGAATGCTGCACTGGCCCTCCGCCAGCCAAGGCTCAGCGAGCAGGGTAAAATTTCAGTTCAGATTTACGGGAAGGTGTCGGGAGTAAAAATCTGGTTTGGTGAGTTTAAGGCAGGGAGTAGTCAAGAGACAACCTTGCTACTGTGAGCGGGGAGAGAAAGGGAGGAGGAAGGGGAGGGGGGGGGGGGGAACAAAAAAACCCAAAACACCCTGGCTGGGGATGGGAGACTGAGTTTTCCCCCGTCTGAGTTTGACTGTGTGTTCCCGAGCTCCTGCAGCCTTATCGAGTTTGTAGGCAGGACGTCGGGTCTGGGAGTGGAAGAGCCGTGCGGTGCTGGCCAGGAGCTCAGCGTCCCTGCTCAGCGCCCTGGAATGTGCAGCTTAGGGCAGGGGCGAGCAGGGGCTTTAGCTTAGCTGGTACTAATTGCAAGTTTTAGTGCTCAAAAACTCTGGTTAAAAAAAAAACAAAACAAAAAAAAAACAAAAAACCAAGAGCCAAGAGAGGAGGTTAAGGCTGGGAGAGCTGTTGCTCTGAGCAGCAGTGTGAGGAGTTGCTCAACCCCTCCTTTGGCAGAGGGGTAAAAAAGAAAAATGCATTAGGTGGCTGCCCCGAAACGTCGCCGCTGCTGCGAATGGTGCTGGGCGCTGAGGCGGGCTCCAGGTAGGTACCACCGCTTTTTCGGTTTGCTCTGCTCTTCCTCTGTCCTTACCTGAGGTTTTACTCTTCTGTGGTTGGGTTGACAACGTAAGAGGACAGGAGTTTGCTCAGAAAATACATTTTAAAGTATTTCTAGGGGGGGAAAAGGCAAATGGAGAGAACTGCAGAGATTCTTGGTGAGGTTTTGGTGACTCTTTCCATGGGACAGATTCCTGGTGATTCTGAGGAAAGATGAAGATGAGAGGCAGAAGCCGGTATTAAATGAGGACAGAGTGAGAAGTGATCTGCAGATCTGAGAGTTTTAAATGAAACCACATCTGTTTCTCCATGTCAAAGAAAAACCACAGCGTGATGGGTCTAATGTCTTTAGTGTAAATTTTGGCAGTATTTTGTTTGTGTGGCTGTTTCTTCTTTTTCAACGTTCAAAATACTGCAGTTTGTGCAGAACACGGAGCAGAGACGCAAGTGACAGGGAGGTGACAAGAGGGTTCTGAGATATAGGCTGCTGTCTGCCAGTCTGTTATAGACATTAGCATAAGAATGGGCTCTTATCTGGGAGCCTCTAAAATACATGTATCGATCAGGAGGTCAAGCATCTCCTTCACTCTGAGGTATGTGTGATTAGATATATATCTATATATGTACCAATACAATACCAAGGACTCCTTATTCACGTTAAAAGAAATAACTGATTTTTTTTTTTCCTTCCTTAGAGGGAAAGCTACACAGCTCATTTCTACTTAGGTATTTAAAATAAAACTTTGAGCTAAAGCCAAGATATTATAACAGTTAAAGATGGGCTGGGACCTATCAGGTCGCAAAATCCCTCCTAAATTTTATCAGCTCAAGTGGGCTGACCTGGCAGAGGGCAGGAGCCTGGACTGGGCTGAAATGAGCCGCCTGGGGCTAACGCAAATGGAATATCGGTGCCTTTGGGTGCCTCCCAGGCTTTGCAAATGATAATTCGGACGAGCTGGTGATTACAGTCAAGCCAAGTTCACGTGATGCGAGAGGGGGAACTGGGGGCGTCTTTCGCAAGCGGGGAGGCAGCCGGCAGGGCTGATGATAGGCAGTGGGATTGATTGCTGGTGGGATTGATTGCTGGTGGGATTGACAGCCGGTGGGATTGACAGCCGGTGGGACTGACAGCCGGTGGGACTGCTTGCTGGCAGGACTGGTTGCCGGCGCGCTGCAGGTGCCAGGCCGCGGGGGCAAGAGGCCGCCCACCGTGTTAAGCGGAGCCTGGTATAGAGCTGGGGAACTGGAAGGCAACGCGTGCTCTGGGAGAGGAAAGAGAGATAAGGCCGGGAATATGCCGCTGCTGGGTGTCCGGCAGGCTCGTAGCACGAGCGCTGAAGGCTAACAGGCTGCTGTCTGGGAGATAAATGAAGAGACAAACACTTTTCTTGCTCATTCGTCCTCTCTCCCCCCACCTTCCCTGCCTATTCCTGTCCCAGGAGAGGTTCTTCTTCTGGCTTGTTTTAAAGCCGTGCATCCCGATGGAGCTGAGGGCAGGTGCTCCCACCTCACCTCCTGCCCGGGGAGACCCTAGCTCCCTCTGTTGTTTTTGGGTTACAGCCTCTTCTGAGACACAGGCGATGGGCCCTCCGTGCTGTCAGGGAAATATTTAGAGTTGGCTGGCATGTAAGTATGGTTGCTAATCGTTTCTGTGTGTCCCTGCAGTGGCACGGGATGCGAAACTCTTGTTTGAAGTTTGCGAAAGTAAAGGAATGTGTTGCCCCTGATACAATACACCAGATTAAAAAAACATAGAAAACCTTGGAATAAAAGTGTTTAGCATAAGCAGCGGAGGTGGCAGAGCCTTCAGGGAACACAGTTTCAGTGGCAGTTTGAAGTTTGAAACCTTGACCTTGCACAGCCTGCATCTGGCTGGCTTCAGCAGGGCTCTTCCCAGAACCAGGGTCTGATTTTGGGGCTGCCCAAATTTCAGAGTCTTGACTTCTTCCTCATGGCAGGGTCCCCTTAATCCTTTGCTAGACTCTGTGAAATACTATACCACCTTCTGCAGAAGCTGAGAGAGCATCTGACAGAAGGCAGAGGGGTTTGCTTTTGCTTGTTAGGATATATTTTTTCCACTGTCAGCTGTTTCCCCCCATGGAAAGTAAGACCAGTTAAAAAAAGTTGGAAATTATGCTTTTTTGGTAACTGATTAAATGTATTTAATCCCAGCAACATAGATGGCAATTCTTACTTCTACTATCATAGACTTATTATTGGCTCTGACAACCAGTGAAATTGATTTCTATGGGTTTAAGTGTATACTGAAGTCCTATTCAAAATTTATTAATATCCTAGAGCTAGAGAAGAAGACACAGGGCTTACTCTGGGTATGGAAGCACCTATTGGTTTACCATAGGAGCCCACACCAGTATTAGAGTGACAAACTCCAGTGGATGTTATACCACACCTACAGGTGAAGCAATAGTATAATCTTGGCTTTTTCATTTACACCAGTGGCCCTGATCATCTGTGTGTGGTTTCCCAAATCAACAATGCTCTGATTTATTGAGAAATTTAATAGGGGAAAATATGTGCTCTTTGTGAAGAAAGGTTACCAGATCCTGTTCCTGTTGAAAATAAGAAATCAGTGACTTGGATGAATATAAAGAACAGGTTTGCTTTATAGCAAGGAAGCGGATCTGGCAGATTGACGAAGAAGGGACTATCTCCATGCCTGTGTATAGATGTAAGGAGTTGCCTCTTTCATCAGGAAAATCAGATCTTCAAATTACCAATGACCTAAACCCACAAATCCTTCCTTATACTGTAGTTGAGTCGCTTTGAAATATGGGCATTTTTAAGTGCCAATTTCAAGGTTGTAAAATGGATCCTGTGACTATGATATTTTTGTGTGCTGCTTTAGCAGAAGGAAGGACTCTGACCTTTATCTTTCCAGTAAGAGGCCTAAAATAATATTTCTTTCTGCTGTTGTAATTTTTTTTTTCTTCAATAAAATGCTTCTGGGTACACCTAGCTCTTGCCAAGATCAGGAACATCTCAGTAGCCTTGCTGAGACAATACAGGCTTTGTATAGCTATGGCTGGTGGGGTTTTGGTGACACAGTAAACTCAACAGAGCAAAGCAACTTCTTAGTAACTGCAAAGCTGACTACCTGATATTTGAGGCATTTTTGTCCTCCCCAATCTTTCATTTGCCATGATCACAAGCAAGATTTCATTTGAAAAGAGAGAGTTTTTTGATATTTCTTAAGAGTGTGTTTTACAACATATATTTAGAGGTTGAATGTTATCTTTTACCTAGCTAGGTCATAAAGTTGAGACTAAATCAGCTTAGCTTATTTGGCACAAGACGGAAAGAAACTATGAATGCAGGAGAATCCTCAACCTGGTATCATGAGACAACAGTAACTTTCAGCTATTTCCCGACTGGGCATGGCTTATCCAACCGCACACAACCGAAAAGCTCTCTGTCCTATTTGCCAATGGAAGGACCATTGGGATATTTACTCTGGAGAAGCACCACCCCAAGTGATGTAGCTCAGGATTTGCATTCATTTTTTGGCCTTTTTGAGTACCCAATGGACATGCTTGAGTTCTGCCTCTGAAATAAACCAAAATGCTGCCTCTGCATTTCTGTCTTTTATCAGAGAAGCTTTGTAAGCTCCACCACAAGCCAGGCTGTAGGTTCAGCCTCGGCAAGTTGAGTTCTCAGTAGCATTAAAGATGTTGTTAATTGTTGCACTGTCATAGACCCAGGATTCCTGGCCGGGGCGTTGCTGCTGTGTGTGTACCGGCTCCGCGGGCAGAGGGGAAGGACTGTCACGGCCGTGTGGGGTTTATGCATGAAATACCCAGCGAGAGGAGAGAGATGGGTCAGGCGTGGGGTGGAGCACCAGGAAAGGGTGAGGGGGTCAGCTGGGTGCAGAGCAGGCACAGTACGCTGGCAGCCCGGTGGCTGCTGCACTCTTCCTGCAGCAAGGGAGAGGTTTTAGAAGGAATTTAGGAGAGATGAGCAAAGTTCCTCTGCAGTTGTGACCAGGGAGGTAGTCCCAGGGAGGAATTATGAGGGAAAACAGAAAGGTGAGTGTTCAAAAGCTGCAAAAGGCAGCCATTTGCTATTCGGCTCTGCCTGCCTACGCAAGCACCATGTGTATGCAAGCACACCTTTTATGTTATTTGTTAGAGAATGGAGAGCTAGTCCACTGAAGCACAAAAAGGAGTGGCACACTCAAAACATCAGGCTACGCAAATGGCCCTTGTATTAGTCTTTGGAAGATGAAACAGCAGATCAAGATCGCAATTATGAAAGCAGAGAAAAGCATGCCACCATGCTAATCACCTGGCTAACGCCAGGGTGAGACCCCAGAGAAGTGTTTTAGCTGTGAGGGCACATAGAATAGGCAATGGCATTGGAGGTGTAAGTGGAAAGCCTCCACAGACCTTAGCTGTACCTTAAAAGCAAGGCTGCACAAAAAAAACCTGTGCCCTGCCTGCAAACAGAGCAGTAATTTTCACTGCAGAAAGGAGAGAAAAGATTTTTGGGTATCCCTTGAGAGTGGGAGCACTAGGGTGTCTGTTTTATTCCCATTGAGCTAGAAGCGATGGCTAGGCCTGCAGCAGACAGGCTTTCAGAAGACAGCAGAAAAAGTGAGTGATGGGCATCAGTCAGGCTGGATATTATGGAAAGCAAATTGAAGGAAATCGAAGTATAGGGAGAATTTGCAATTGAACTTGTTAAAAAGACAAGGGTTAAAAGCAAAAGAGAAGTCATCAGGGTTGATGGAGTGGAAATCACAGAAAGGCTGAATGGTGGGACATAATGGGGGAGATTAATGGATAGTGCTGAATGGCACCACTTGAAGGTTAGTGCAGGGAAAATTCAGCAGTAGGGAGCCTGGAGCGGTGATTCAGAATAAATGGTCTTTTTTTATAAGTAAGAGAAAAGGATCAGGGCAGCAGAGGAATGGAATGGGTGAGATGGACACAGCATGACAAGGGGGTGATATGGGTCATCAGCATAAATCAACAACAGTGAGAAGAGAAAAATGGAGAAACAAAACCGGAGGAGGAAGGTAGTGGACATGGGTGAAGGGGAGGTGTCTGCAGGGCTGGAAAGGGAAGGGAGTAAATGAGAAATAAGTGATCCTTGTAAAGAAGAGGAGGAGGGGGAAAATATAAACTCACAGAGTATAGTCTGATCCCAGTTAGGGAAAATCTGAGACGCTTCGTTAAGGTTTGAAAGCCTTGCTGCTGAAGCAACAAGGTTTCAGGACCTGGAGGGAGGGAAGTGTGAAGAGCCTGTGGCTAACAGGTCTTTAAAGCTGGAGTGTGCTGGAGTGAGAAGTAGAGGGTGTGAGCACTGGGCAAGCAGCAGGCAGGGTGAGACTGCGGGAGCTTTCAAGGTTAGGGAGGGAGAAAGAGCCAGAGCTGGGAAAAAAGGCACCAAAGGCAAGGAGGGAAGATAGAGTCAAACACGAACATGCACGCAGGGACATGTCCTCAAGGTGTTTCTACAACAAAAGAGCACGTTCAGCTCACCTTAATAAAATATTCACATTATTAACATGACTTTAGGCCATGTCCACGTCATGTGCATGTGTAAAATTTCTGTTGGCTGTAATTTCACCAGAGTTCATGCACTGGTACCCACATCCTACTGTCAGTGCTACTCCTCACAGGGAGTGTTTCGCTGCCATTAGTATTTCTATTGAAGAACTAATAACGTGCCTGAAGCTCCCAGGAGCGTAGTCGCAGGTAAAGCTGCAAACAGAGATAAATTTCATGTGTAGGTGTATTCAGACTTTTGGGATTGTGATACAGTCTGTGGCTTTTGAAGACTGACTCTGTCCTGGCTTCTTGGTCTTATGAAGTGGGCAAGAAAAGACCCATCTTATCTGACTTGCAGAATGTACATGTTCAATGCATGGGAAGCTGGAGGCGCCTCAGGTTGGATCAAGGAGATCAGAACGTGCCTGTTTTTTCTGCCATGTGTGGTGTTTTACTCAGTGTTTATGAAGTAAACAGGTTGAGGAGACACTGCTGACAAGGTTGTCTGTTCACCCTGAGCACCCAGGCCCAGGGTGGCTGCAGACATACCTGGTGGTGCTGCACAATCCCAGGACCAGGAGCAGGCTTTGACCTGGGGACCATCCAAACAGGTCACTGTTGTCCTGCAAGGAAGAAAAGAAAAAAGTGATTTTCATAGAAGCTAATCGTATTGAGCAATAATAAACAAAAAGGCTTCTACGTGCTTCTTCCACGTAGTGAAGTCCCAAGTCTCATCTTACTTGTGTGAGTCACTGGTCAGAGTGTACGTGAGTAGGATAAACCTTCCCAAGCGCCACAGGGGTGGTGAGGGGTGCCTGGTACACTGGGAGGGTGCTCTGTCTCCTGTGGTGTGGAGTTGGAACGTGGTCCCAGATGGGCAGTGACTCCTGAACACATCTTTGGCTTCTCTGTTCCTCACTGCCTTCTAACGTGCCAGCCTGCAGCCCTTGGAGCCCTTCCTGGCATCGGAAAGTCTTTTCTCTGACCTCTCTTTTACCACAGGTGTTTGCAGGTCCTCATTTGAGATGCTGAGAAGATCCATGTCTTCCCATGTTCAATTTTTATTTCTCTTGAGAATCTGGGTTGTCTGCAGGTAGTTGTCTGCAAGCTTACATTCCTGATAAGCAGCAAAACAGACTGACAAACTATTTTAGTTTTTACTGTCTGCTGACCTTATGAGTCTAAGTAAGAAAATTCCTGTCAAAATTCCTGTGCAAATTCCTGTTCCATTCCCATGGCCACCTGCCTCAAGAAAGTTTATCAGCTCACTGTCTGGTTGATATATGGGGCACTGTATAAAACCTACAGCTCTGAGGGATGTGGAATGAACTGCCAGAAGGCCTGAGCAAGTGCAGTTAAGTATTGCTGAACTGGAGGTGCTGGTGGCCTTGGCTGTTGGCTTTCTCATCACAAATGAGAGAAGTCCAGGGCAAATAGCAATTTTGCTCATGGAGCAGCTTCAGGGCTTTCCCCCCCGCCTTCTCCCACAGCTATAGCATTAGCTGGGGACTTTTTGATTCCTGTCATCTCCCAAAGTTGGGTTCGTGGTTGTGCACTTGCGGGAAGAGAGAGGGGCCATTGAAACACAGCAGGGATTGATTTGAGAGAGGTGTGTTACCCAGGATCCTGCTAGCCCCTGGGCTGTGGGGCTGCTGTGATCGGGCTGTTGGCACTGTTGTGGTGTCCATCCCATCAGTAAAGCAACACAGAGGAGGGCTGAGCCTGTTTGACCAGCCTCAGCTTGTGGCTTTCCTGAGGAGGCTGAAATCTGAGCCAGATCCTGGTGTTTCCATCTATAAATCACTGAGCTTTAAGGAAAAAAAAAAAAAAAAGAAAGAGAGAAAGGAAAAGCGTGTTGTTTATATTTGTGCATTTATAAAAACACACAAATATTTATAATTTTTATTTTATATGTCTATATGTTATTGCACTCCTTGTGCAAACAATAGCATTTCTTCTACACTGGTATCAGTGACCACTGACTTCAGCGAAGCCAGTAAAAATGCTCTGTACCTCTACAAGAACAGAGAACAAGGTTTTGGCGAGTTTAAATTTGCAGCTGTTTGGGGAATACCCTGCTGCTTCTAAACAGATGTAGGCTTCTCTGTTGATATTTGTGTACCAACACAAATCAGTCTCTGTGACGGATTTTTCATTCCCAAAGCACTGTCAGTCAGCTGTCCGTATTCAGTTATCATCTTTGTCCCTGGTTTAGGGGGATGATCTTGATGGGATCATTTTCCCTCTGACCACCAATAGATAGGAAAACCATATTTTTTTCCTTTCCTCTTGTGATATAGTGTAAATGCACTCTTGAGGAGTGCCATAGGAGACAGGCTGTAAAAGAACATACTGCCTATACACAAGAGGCGATAGGGATGCACCTGCTTCCAGAATGAAGCATCTCTCCCTCTTTGTATTTTCCAATAGACACAACAGTTTTTTTCTAAATAAAGAAGTCATGTTAAAAATACAGGGTCTCCAAACATAATGAAAGCAAAACTGCAGATGGTGCAATCTATTTACCTATGGCCAGTGTAACAAACTTAGTTTTATGAAAAATGACATGTATATGTAAGCCTTGAAGGTTAGATTTGCAATAAAGCTTAATGCTGGTAGTAGTGGAAATAAAGACCACAGCTCTCCATGACTGCTGTGGGTACCCAAGGCACAGACTGAACGGGGCAGTTGTAAGCCGGGGTGTAATTTTATAGTATCTTTGGACACACCTGTGCGTTTTCAATATGTAGGCAACTGTATATTCTTTTTTTCTTGCACTCCAAAGTAATCAGAAAGGATCCTGCTGCAGTTTGGGAGCTGTAGTTGTGTTATCACAGAGTGGATAGGGGCCTATCTGTCCCCATGTAGTTGTGCCCTAGGAATACCCACAAATGGGTTGGGCAGACCCTTCTCAGAGCTAAGGATGGTGCAAAAAGGATTAGATAAGCTCCCTAGTTGTTGTTCAAGTTCTTTCTGAGTTCTGGGTTCAAAGCAAAACTTGACCACAACCACAGGATCGAAACTCCTTGGCGGCTGGACTCTGTCCATCCATCCATCCATCCATCCATCCATCCATCCATCCATCCATCCATATAGTGGAACTCACTGCTTCCCCATCCTACCATGCCCACCTTCTCCTTCCAGCATGGTGGCCTCCACACTCTCCACTTGCTCTGCCTGTGTCCACCAGTGAGTCTGGAGATCCTGGAGTGGGATGCATGTCTGCAAGGATGCAAAGTGAAGGGTTGCTGAGAAAGGGGTCTGTGGAGTGCCAGGGCATAGACAGGCCAGTTGGGAGCTCTAGGCAGCTGGATGTAGAGATGCTGGTACCATGGAAAAGCAGAAGGGATGAACCTCCTTCCTGCCAATGTCGGGAGCTGTGAACAGCACACAAGAGGAAGGAACTAGGCTTTCATTGTCACCGCATTTCTACACTCTTCAAATCTGGGTTCCCACCACGATGCCAAAATGCAGGAAGGGCTTAGCCTTAGGTAAGGCTTGGTCTTACCTCTGCCAAGAGGACGCTGCCCCTGTGACTCCTAAAAAAAGCACTGTAACACGAACAATGTGAGAGGAGCAGTGTTTTATTGCTCCTTCTATAGACACAAACCATTTCTATCACATTTCCTCTTCATCTAATCCTATCTGTTGCATGTTGCAATCCTCGCTGTGCTTCCCTATTTCCAAATCAAAGCACAATCTTTCTGAAAAGAAACACGAAAGCCACCTCCATTTTGAAACGTGGCCTGTTTCAAACAAAGTTTGGTTGCTAACTCATCAGATTGTTAATCCTTTCCTGGAAAGTAACTAATGCCAAAATCATGGCATTCTTAAAGCTCTTGCAAATGTCAATCACTGTTAAATAAATGTTTCTTCTGAGTTCACACTTACTATTGCATGGATACATGCAATAAGGTGTAGAACAAGCCAGGCAAGAAGCAAAAAGTATACAAATGACTGGTTTTGCAGGAAAGGCACTGGTATAAAGCTTGGGAAACCTGGGTTCATGTCCCTGCCTTGCCACAGAAAATGGCACGGGCAAGTTAACGACTGTACGGTTGAGTGGGTTGTGGATATATCTGATCTGCAGTCGCTGATCTCTGCCAGTATAGCTGAACCTCCCGTGGGGTTGTGAGGTCTTGCAGCAGGATCTGCTACGGCCCTTCTTTGGGGAGCTGTGGCAAATCACAGGGGGGTTTTGGTCTACCCTCCATTTTGATAGGGTTGGGCAATTGTGCTAGGAAAGCCCTGGGGAGGGGTAAAGGGAAGGTGCTGATGGGCTGGACATCAAACCCAAACCTCAGACAGCCCCTGGGTTCCCTCCCCTTCCTACACAGTCCTCAACAGCCCTGGGGTGAGGGGCCCTTTGGGAAGTGCTGTGGTGCTATGTTGGTCTTTGTAACCACCACTGGTGTCAGACGTGGAGAGAGGGTGGGAGCTGCCCAGAGGGTTCCATTTCACGCTCCGCTCCGTTTGAGAGGTACTTGACGTGAAATCCCAGAGCCAGGGGAGAGCCGGGAGTCCCCAGGGGGCTGGGCGGGACATGTCCCGGGTTTCTGTTTTGGATCACTGCTTTTGGAAAAGCAGTTTGAAATGCACCACTAAAGGGTCTGTAGCTTTAGTGTTAATAAACTAAAATGTCTAAAAATAGACATAAATGAGGTAGCCCACTCTGGAAAAAACCATGCACGCAATATAACCTACAGAGGTCTGGGACTGTAACTGCTCCAAGTGGATGAAATTTTGCATCCAGAAGCCTCCCCATTGTAAAAGTAGATGCAAAAAGAAGAAGGCAGAGCAACTCTGGTTTATAAGTGTCCCCTGCATTTTCTAGTAGACTATTTTCATTTGCTCCTAATGTTGCAAAGCTTTAAGTAACTGGATTGAGACATTGAAGGCCAAAATGTCCATCCACCTGAGGCATGTGAATTGCTCTGCATTTGCCTGGGTAGAGGCTTGAGGGTCACCTCACCTAAAATGATTAGACCGTTCCTGTAAATCAAAGTTTGAGAATTTGCTGTTTTCAAATTTTTGCAACGTCCTCCTAGGACAGTGACTTGCCCTTTAGCAGAGAAGCTAAAGGGGCTCGCACAGAGGTACCCAGATTTAAGCAGGATATAAACCTTTGAAAATCACAGTTTTTGTGTGCTTAGTGGGGACCGACCTCAGCTTTCAATATCCAAGTCCCAGACACCACTGTTCACACTGCCTATCTCCTGTCTGAGCAAGAGCTTAGTTGCAGTACGAGGCTGCCTGGCTCTCTGCCCCTGGGTTCAAGAGCAAGCTATAGGGCATCTAAAGGTAAAGGAAGCAAAGGAACGGGTAGTTGGGCTTGGGGCTGTGAAGGGTAGGTTGGATCCAGGAGCAAGGGGAGAGAAGAGGGACAAGGGGGTGGGAAAGGGAAGACTGGAAAAGCTGATGGGGAGTCAGGAGGCTGATGGAAAGAGGGATTTGAGGGAATAACAAATGGAAGGCACTGAGAGCTGGTGGCTGGGCAGGGAGATGGCACATTTGGGAGCAGGGTCTGACATGGGGGGGTTGCAAACGGAGCCAGCCAGGCAGGGGAACTGGGGGTGAGAGGTGATGACCGGAGGGAGGTGATGGTGTGAGACCGGTATCGGACAAAGGCGGGAAGAGGGAGATGGGGCAGGTCGTCCCCCTCCCTGAGCCAAGAGCACTTGGGGATGTGAATCCAGGGCTTTTCCCAGCAACACCTTTCCCTCAGGAGGCTGGAAGAAGTCCCCTGCTCTCAGCTCTTCCCTCTCCTGCTGCTGCTGCCAGCAAATGCCAGGCCAGGCTGCTGCCCTGCCTCTGTGATTTGCTCAGTTCCTTCAGGGAGCAGAAGTCTGTGTGGTAAATCTCATGTGCTACCCCTCCGAGTGACACACAGGTCAGTAGGATGCCACATGATGGAATCTGGGGTTGGGTTTCAGTTTGTATCCCCAAAAAAAGCCTCAAACATAAAAGCTTAGGAAACAGTGCACAGGCTCAGAAAAAAAAACATGAAGTGTGTAATTCAGATAGTGCTGGATTCATAGTCTGCACAATCCTAATTTGCCTTCTGGTATATATCATTATAGTATGATCCTGTTTTTTTGACGTGTTCAGTACTGTTGGGTTTTTTCTATAAGATGCTTCCCTGATACCATGAATGCAAAGGAGGGTCATCAGTGAGCAGTTTACTTGAGGTATTTACTTATTTTCTTCTGCTGTTCAGGATGTAAGTGGTTCGATCTCTTGCACTTTTTTGCTCTGAAGAGAGATTTACTGTTCCTTGGATTTTTAATGGTGTTAATCTATAGTATTTAAATACTTGACAAGCAATAATGAGGTAATCTGCACAAGAAGCATTTGATATTTATTTACTTAAAAAACAGGAATGCAGAATGTAAATTAAGACATTTACCATATTTTTGAGTGTACAATTTAGGATGTCAGGGCCAGGCACAATTGAACTTTTTTGGCTAAAGGTCATCTTCACTGAAAGATGTGCTTTAGGATTGACAAGCTCTAGCTATAGATTTATGTCAAGATTAGCAGGCTGTTTTGGGCGAGCAGGAGTAAACACTTCAAGTAAATGGAAGTGTTAGCAACATGTTTCCAATTAATGGAATCACATTTTTTTACTTTAGAGTGACATTTGATTTAAAAATTTGACCAAATTTAACAGTAACATTACATTTTATTTTATTTTATTTATTTTTTAATTGCACTTCAGCTAGCAGTATGAGTCAGTCACACTGATTGCCTTATGACTCTATTTTCCAGAAAACTGAATTTTGCTTTAGATCCATATTTTCAAAGTGCATTTCCCAGCGAGATCACTTGCAGCTGTAAAAGCTCTTTGCTTCTGCAACCAAACGCAGGTCAGAAAATGTTCCCACCCCAAAGTAAGGAACATGCAGTTGGCGACCATCTGTACAAAGCTTGGTGTAAATGACTTGGCCAGTGTGATACACAGGATCCACGTGGACAGAAGGCAGTAGTCAAGAGCCTGTTTATCTGCCTTAGCTACAAGTTCCCCTTTCTCACAGTGCATCAGGCGCCATGTTCCCACTGACATCTCTGGGAGAGTGGTGGGGACAGCAGCCACCATCAGTGCCCAAACCCAGCTTCTCTGCTGGAGCAGGGCCACCCTCTGCATCGTGAAGTGAGCGAAGGAGGCCACCATCTCCCACGAGGGCACAGAGTAGTGCAGGATCCCCATTATGACACACAGTTTCCAAATATTGGATACTCCAGGGGAACTCTGACCCTTCCCAGGGGGAAGGAGGACATTGCAGCCCTTGCTTTCCCATTCAGCATTCTTCCAGACCTAGGCTGGTACCTTCACGCGGTGAAACACAGGGTTGAGGGCAGTGGTACTTCTTGTCAGGACGGAGAGTCTCCAGGGAAAGCACCACAATGCTTCAGTCCCTTCTGGACTGGGGAGATTACGTTGGGGTGCATGGCCAGGGGCAAGTGGCTGGGGTGGGGTGGCACCTGCCCCCCACTGCTGCTTAGCTGGGGAGATGAGGGGCTGGGAGGAGAAAGCACAAGAAGAGGCATCCTCACCAAGAACGGCTGATTAAGTTTTGGGCTGAGAAAGGGGAATCCCAGGTTGTTGTGTCTGTGCCATGGCCTGGTTCTGTGTTTTCTTCACATCCCTGCACATCTATTGGGGGAAAGAGGTGGGAGCAAACACCAGCTTCTCATGGACAGGTGTCACCCATGCTCTGAACTGTGCTTTTAGGGGCTGATCTCAGGATGGTTCTGTATGCAATGATCTCACAGGCATCCCTGCTGTCAGGCTGGAGAGCCCAGCCCAGCAGGGCAGGTGACCAGCATCTTGCCGGACTAGACTCTTTCACTGACGTGGTTACAGCTGAAAAACCAGCCTGTGGAAAAAGTAACTGAGGCTGGTGTCCTTAGCACGATAAGAAAAGACAGGAGGATAAAGAAGGAAGAGATTACAGAAAGCAAATAGTGAGGAGAGTGTTGAGGACTGAGATATTGCCCTTGATAGATCTCCTAGCTTTTCCTCACTTAGAGAATACATCCAGCACCTCTGACCACCACATCACACCTCTTCTAGAGATCTGTTTAACAAAAGTGGTTTGTAAAAGCAGGAGTCCAACGTAGCAATTCACCCTGCACTGCCAGGGCATTTAGCTCTCCTCTTCCTGGTAGATGATAATTGGAAGGGGTAGTTACCTGACATTAAGCTGTTTTCAGGCGGGGAACAGGAGATTGGTAGGAGACTGAGGTGAGGGGGGTTGTGGACTCTGAGCAGCCCAACACACAGCACTGTCTCTAAGCTTTACACTTTGCCTTCAGACAGGCTGGGGCTGAGGCACAACTCAGCTCAACTTCCCCTCCATTCCAGAGCCAACCCAAAACCCTCTGTGACTGGAAAGGTGCAGGATCAGAGCCTGAATGCATTAAACACCCCAGCCAGCATGAATTGGCAAAGAATCATAGAATCATATGGGGTTGGAAGGGACTTCTGGAGAGGTCTAGTCCATCTAGTCCCTCATTAAGCAAGCTCAGGTTGTGAAGATGCTTATGAAAACTAGTTGGTGGATGATTCACAAACAGAGAAAAGGATAAAAAAAAATCAAAAACCAACCCCAAACCAAAAGAGGAGTTTGCACCCCTCTAATAGGGGACACAGCATTTAAACCCTTCTCCTCACCCAGCATGGGTTCCCTTGCAAGTTCCCTTTCACACACCTGTGACCAAGCTCATCAGCACTTTCTCTGTTCATCTGCAAGGTCACCAGCTTTGAGGAGGATCTGTAAAGCATGACAATAGCTTTATAATGCCTGTTGGTAGCTTTTGCAGGACTTGATGCTATCTTTTCATGTTTGCCCATTCTTCTGTTCATTTAATAAGACAATCATGGAGAATCCAGAATCTTTTTTCATCTTCAAAGCTTTGATCATGTCTGCAGCACAAGCTTTGTCTGGCCCAGCAGTGTTGGCCAGATCATATTTAATTCCTTCTTCTCCACATGCTTCCTCCCCACTTTCCCACACCAACAAAACTAAGGGTCATACCCAACCACCTTACCAGAAAAATCTTCTCATCTGCTGGCCAGATTGTGACCATATAGGCTATATGTACAGTATGCTGATACTACATAAAGGGAAAACACAGCCTCAATTTTGTGTGAGCCACGGCAGCTTGCAGTAGTGACCATCCAGCAGCCACCCACAGCCACCTTGGCTGTCTAATGGTGAAAACGACAACCTGTATCTGCTCTGGTTAATGCCTAATTGCTTGAAAATGGTGAAAATCGGCACATAGTTTTCTGGCTTTCAAAGCTGAATTGGTGTCAGCCCCCTTGGAGATAACATGCATTATTATTGTTGTATACTTTAGCAGGGTTTTTTCCTTTGTATTTTCTCTCTGTCCAGGCTTTGATTTAATATTCCTTCTCTTCTTCTGTTTTGGTTACTCTGTATCTTAGTGCTTAGAGATTTTCTACCCATGTATTGAAAGTTTTTAATGAAGAATTTCAGCAACCCTCAAGAGTTACCAGTAAAAGCTCTCTGCAGATTTTGACAGAAGAAGGAGTTATATGAAATTACTTCTAATCTCTTTATCCTTGTCACACCACTCTGCTATGCAGTAATACACCAAAGAATTTCCAGAAAGCAAAGGTTGGCGACTTACAATACCTACCAACTTTCTTGAAAAAATAAATAAAAAAGGAACAGGGAGGTGAATTCAATCTGCTGCTGTGTTAGCTGGGGGACAAAGATGGGGGAAAGTGGAGAAAGAAGGCTGGAAAAAGTAAGTGCTTTCTCAGTTGTTTTGGTTGTTTGTTTTTTTTTTTAAATAAAACCTTGAGGCAAAGCAAGCCATTTCCCTCAAAAGTTTAGATCATGTTCTGAAAGTTAAAAAATGAGGCGTTTTGGTTGACTGTATCATGGCAGCTATCAATGGCACATTGTTAATCCCTGTTGGAGTGGCAAAGCTGCAAAACAAATAACAATATGTCCTTGAGTGCACCAGTTCTGTGCCTGACAGGTTTTCATTTTTCACCCCGTTGCATAATGCTGGCACGCACAAACGACACGTAGCCTACGAAACTTTCTGGGTAGGGCTTGGTCCTGCCTCCATTCAAGTCAAGGGCAATACTCTTCCAGTTCTCAAGAGGCAAGGTCAGGGAAGTGACTGGGAAGCCCAGGCAGCAATATTTCAGAGCAGATCAGCTCTCTCCCACTCCAGTCCAATCCCACCTACACTTGTGCAAGGACTTACTTTTTGAAATCCTGTGGCAATTAATGGCTATCACCACTTGCCTGCTGTTTTCTCAGATTTATTTCCTTAAAAGAAGAAAAAGCCCCAAACAAACAAACAAAAAAACCCCACCCAGCTATTATTTCCTCCTGGAAATAATAGAGAAAACAATATATTGATCTTCTTGTACTCTGTGTTTGTCAGTCTTAGCCAAGCATTGTGTGTAGGTGTTATGTGATTTAAAAAAAAAAAAAAGAGACGTGGGTGGGACTGAAAATGCAGTTGCTGTTATTCATCCATTTATGCCATCACACACGTGTGATCAGGCTGTGATCTTGTGCAGCAGCCCAGGAACCTACAGATTGCTTGAATCATCCTTCTGTAAAAAGGCCAGGAGATGTGTTATTTAATCCTTCTACTAGATCAGCAAGATCTGTGTGTATATGAAATTTGTATTTCATACTTACAGCCAGCATCAGCCCCCACATGTGATGAAACATCAGCATGGAAATCCATACCTGTACTTTTTTTCCTTACAATATGCAAGCCTGTCAGGATTCCAGCTGGGGGAAAAAAAAAAAGTGTAAACAACACACTTACCAAAAAGCGAAGATTTTGTAAAAATAAAACTATTTGTAAGTTTGGGTCAAGTTTGGAAAACAATCTTATCTGTGTAAAAATGAAAATTCCAAGAATTTCCAGTATTTTCACTTTTCAATTTCGAGCACCTTAGGTGGAAATCATAGGAAATTTTAAAGAAGCACTACAGAAAAAACCCCAACAAACCAATTACAAACAAACAACCAAACCAAACCAAAACAAAAACCCACAAATGGAAATTGATGGGTTTTATTTTGTTGAGAAAAGCAAGGAAAAAGAATCTTTGTTGTTTCCAGGGTCAGGTTAGGATAGAAAGAAAAAAGGTTGTTTACACAACTCAACTTTTGATACTTTCACCTTCCCAGAAGCAGTAAAGTTGTGGCGCTGGCACTTGATGGCCAAGCCGCCCTCAGCTGGTTTGAGTGGGAGTTCAATCCTCAGTGCTCTTTCAGCTCCATGGAAATTTACCTGTGACATACACAGACCATCCAAAAATATTAGGTATAGATCCCTTATCACTTTTTGCAGGCTCAACCACATTCCTGCTTCCAGAGAGAGCAGTTCTTCTAGCTGCAGGCAGTACAAACTTGTTGCAGTGCTAATTATTTGATCATCTGCCTCAATATTTCCAGATGGAAAAGATTTCTTTGTTTTGCTTGTTAAAGAAGGGGTTTGGTTTTCTATCTCTGCTCCCCATTAGCCTACATCTCTGCTAGGAAATTAAACGTGCCCAGAATCGCTCCCTGGCAGGGAGGCTGATGCTGTTTCTCCCACCAAAACCCACTGGCTGCACCCAAACTGGGTGCTAGGAATAACCCAGAGCTCATCCTAACCCCCAGCGTGTGTCCTGGAGAGTGGCATCTGCCCTCTGCTTTGGGCAACTGGTGTTTAAATCACATGTGCCCAAAAGTGTGTCAGGGGCTGTTCTGGCCCTTAAAGAGTGCAGATGGTTTCCAGCGCCCAGGAACGCTCTCTGATGCCATTTAACTTTAATTTACTTCTGTAGAGGTAATTCTTATATCTCCTCCTTCCTTATTGGCCTTGATCAGCACAACAGCCTTTTTTCAGAGGCTCCAAAATCAGGTGTATAGTTATTATGTCCCCAAGCGAAGTATTTACATTCCAAATAAAAGTCTAATTAGCACTACCAGCATTAGCAAGTGTTCTAGAATGAGGCTGGTAGGGGAGACCGGAGCCATCAAGATAAAACCCTGGGATCTGTGGGATGTCTGCCCAGGAAGAAGCAGTAAAACAAGGGGAAATGGCAGGTAGCAGCAGATGCTGATGGGCTGCTGCTGAACCGAACAGCCTTGCTGGGAATGAAGTCAAGAATTTCTGAGCAAGCATAAGACAAGAGTGTGTTTTCAGAGGGGGAGGAGGAGGAGTCTGCAGGCTCTCATGGTGGCTACATTTTTGGTGGGTTTTTTGGTAGGAAGGAATCATTCGCTCAGCATAAATATGCTGTAGGTCTAAATTCTGTTTTCCCTAATCTATCCTTTCTGGGAATGCAGTTATTTATCAGTGGAAGAAAATAGTTGACTTCTGAACCCCATGGAAACACAAAAGAAGCTAATTCTTTGTAACCAAGACCCACTGGAAGGACAGGGTGGAAAGTCATTGAGAGCCACTGGCTTCCCACCTGGCCAGAACAACAGGAATGAGATTTGGCCATTTTCTCAGTTTAGTAGCAGACAATCGAAGCTTCTGATGAGAGTTTGGAGGTACTTAGCCAGCTTATGGTGCTATCTGTATACACCTGTATAATCAATGAGCTATGGCAATAAACCTGTAGAATAATAGAAAATACCTACATTTCCTTTACAAGAAAAATACTGTAGATCAAACAATTTTAATTAAAGCTGGTTTTGCCTTCTGTATGTAGAACAAAGTCTTCCGCTGTAACAAGGCAATATTGAATTCAAGGGAGACACTTTTTTTTCTACAGAATATACCTGATTTAACTGTTATCTGAGACTTTTGTTTCACAGATTAATTTTATTATCCACCTCTTTCTCCCACACACACTGGGGCAGCATTTTGAAGAATTAACAGCAACAACTTTGTTTCTCAGTTATGTCTAGTTTAACTAACATCTAATCCTCTTAGCTTTTATACCTTCACAAACAGAGATTTGTTTGGCTAAAAACTTTTAATTAGCCCGATCACATGGAGCAGGTATTTAACAACCCCAAGGCAAACCATCGGAGGTGTCTCACCACCAGATTGGGAGAGCTAATTCTAGGAGCCCTGTGCTGAGAGCTGCAGAACTTGAATAACAGGGTTGGTGAGCGGCTGGCACCCAGTTTTTCTGCATAAGTGGGCAGCATTCTTTAATGGTAACTTGCCTGCTCCAAGCATGGTTTTGTGACCCTTCCATAGCCCCCAGTCTCTGCTCTCCCTCCAAGGCAGCCCCTCAGCCTGTGCTTGCACAAGTCAGTCCATCTCTGAAGAGAGCCGAGGATCTTCTCATGGGTTTGGTAGGGCTGCTGAAGACCTGGCAGCTCACTGGAACAAATAAATATGTTAGCGGAGGGAGCAAGGATTGAACCTGCTGAACTTTTTGATCTCAGTAACTTGAACCCAGAAGAAAGGCCTCTGGAGCAGCATAAGGGGTCCTAACCCAGGAAGCACAGGGTCACTGCTGCGGGGCAGGCAAGCCTGGGGAGGGAACTGATGCCCATGGGACCCGTGCTCCCACGGTGCGTGAAATCAAATGAGGGCAGGAGTGGCTAACACAATGAGTGTTGTGAGTGGCTAACACAAAGCAGAATGGACACCCATGATAAAGCAGGAGGGAACGCTTGTATAATATGCTAAACCTGTAATTATTAACTTGAGACTAGCTCTGCAGCAACCCATGGGTGAGTGTACATAAGTGATTCTCCTGTCCAGGCTGTTTCTTCAGCAGTATCTCTCTCAGCAAGGATCCTGTGGAGCTATGTGGAGCACTTAGCACTGCCCCTCAAGCAGGTCTCTGGGGGAAACAAGAGCAATATTGTGATCTGCTGGGACTGGAGGGGAAGACTAGGTTTGGTGGCTAGCAGGGATATCGCTTCATTGCACTTTTCTAGGTGTAAAATTTTCTTCTGCTGTTGTAAGAGAGAGATTTCTAAACACCTATGGCTGTAGGAGCAACACTGAGCAGAAAATCACAGAAGATCACAGAACGGTTTGTCTTGGAAGGGATCTTTAAAGGTCATCTAGTCCAATCCCCCTGCCATGAACAGGGACATCTTCAACTAGATCAGGTTGCTCAAGGAACAAGGCACCCCGGGAGAGCATGCTGCCGTAGAGATATTTTTGGCCTCTATTCTCATCTTAAACTTTGGAACACATCAAAACATTATAGAAATAAATAAGTAAACAATTGAGAATTAACATCAGCATTTTCTCTTTAAAGTTGCAGAGAGGTGAGCCTTCAGCATCTACCGCTTTCAGCCCTGACTTTGTAATGTGCTCAGAGATTGCCTAGATATCAGCCGTAACTGATTGCCAATTAACCTGAGGTATTTGATACATTTGCCCCAGCATTCTCCACATATTGGTTCCTGGCTCCAGTCGTTCCTTGTTAGGATGCCAGTGCTGACTCCTAGCACCTGGTGGCCCTGCCTCAGCTGGAGAGCAGATTCCTGGAAGACCTGCCTGGTGAGTGGGGCACAATGTGCTCTTGGGATGCCTTAGCACACGCAGACCTGCAAGGAATACAGCTGGCCAAGCTGTTTCATACATATGTGTTTATGATGAGCTACCCCTGCTGTAACCAATTTAAAATGCCCCACTATTCCAGGGCCATTCCTATGGGAGGAAAACCAGGTAGCCATATAGTTCACATGCAAATGTAGGGTACCTGGTTTAAACATATTTGGTCATGTTTTAGCCATAGAAATCAGTTTTTTAAAGCCTATTGTTCTGATAAATGGATGCAAAATAAATTGAAAGTGTGATGCCTGAACAAGACCTCTATGATCACGTAGAATTTCCATTATGTACCACTAACTGAGATATCTTAAAATAGCAAAACCATTAAGTATTACAAGTTGTTCCTTAGGAAGCCAGCTTTTGAAAACATCTGCTGCCTGAGCTCATCCTGAATTTTCAGCTTTCAGAGGGCAACTGAAAAGCTTACAGATGAAAAATTTGGCAAAATGATGTAATGGAGGGGAGACATGATGCCAGGTAGCATAACTAAAATACAGTGAGCGCATCTAAATAAGCAAGAGGATCTTAGCTTTAATAGCCCAAGTTTAGTACATCAAGTAAAGCAAAGTCTTTGCTACTTCACCAAGTACCAAGATAGCAGCAGCTGTGTGAATTCAGTGGGATCTTTGGCCCACACCGAGCTTTGCGTGTGTTTCCTTTGGTATGTTCAGCCTCCATCCAGTGAGTGTGGGGTGAAGTTTTATGGCGGGGATGTGCAGGGAGCCTGGGCAACAAGGACTTTTTAGTAAATTCCCTAATCCTTCGGAAAGGAGCAGCCAAAACATTAATGCAATGCTCAGTTCCTGGGTGAATAGGGTCAGGATCAGAGATCGCTGTGGGGGTGATTCAGATCTATAAAATCCTGTGTGGCGTGGAGAGGGTGGCTGGTGGCAAGCTGCTCGCTGTCTCTTAACTCTTAAACAAATCTGTAGAAGCCACTTTCAGAACAAAAGGAGATACTTCTTCATGCATCAAATAAGTGAAACTTCGCCAAGGGGTGTGATAACTGCTCAAGTCTTTGCAGGCATTCAAGGGAAGTCTCGGTGAGTGCTTGGAAGAGATGTCCACTGCTGGGCAAGCTACATCAGGTGCAAGGAGTCCCCTGAGCTGAAAGTGGCTGGAGGGTGGAAGAAGGCTTGCAGAAAAGATAGCATATGCTTGTCCTGTTCTAGCCCCTCTGTAGGGATCAGTTTGTGCTCGCTGCTGCAGACGGGTTATTGTGCTACATGGTCCCCAAAAATCTGAGATACTAGCACTGTTCTTAATGTTTTTTATTCAGATGGTGACCAAACTTTGTTTTGATTTTCTGATGTGTAGATGAATTCAAGGTGCTGTCTCAAAGTGTCAAGGAGAGCACTGCAGGGAGCTGTGGGGCAGTTGGTGACTCCCCCAGCCATACCATGGCTATAGGTACCAGAGGCAGAGGAACACAGTAGGGGTCAGTTGCGTGATGGTGTATGTTGGCTGGGTGTCCAGTAAGAAGCAGGCTAAGCTCTGTGGTGCCATGCTACCCACATGTGCTGTAGTGCTCCCAGTTATTTACTCTAGGAAGGTGGGTTTTTTAATGCTGTTAAATTGGCCTGACGAGATGATTGATTTAGTTGAGAGCACCTTCTTCTCTGTGTCCTCTCCCCCCTCTTGTCCCCCTTTCTGTGCATGGGAAGACTCAGAATTGAGCTTTGTACTTTCTGTTATGAAACGAAAATAATTTTTGCAAAGTTTCTGGATTAACAAATGACCCCAAGTTCTTCCTTTATCCTCTAAATAAGTAAAACATCTATCACAGCAATACAGCAAAACTTGGATTGCCCTTGTGCTTGAGAACATACAGCAGAAAACATTGTCTTCAGTAGTTTAAATTAACTTGCTTATCTTCAGACCACCAGAAAAAGCGCATTATTTCCCCCCTCTTTTATCCTGCAGCAATGATGAGCACTTTGTTAAAGCATATGACATCAGGGCAATTCCATTGCCTTAAAGTCTGAAGCTGTGAGGAGGAGACTGACCAGCTGATTCTGACCCACTGCCTTTTGTAGGTTTATAATCTGAGTGTGTTAGATGTGTGTAAAGCAATGTGTCACAGTATAAGCTACTGTATAAGTATAGATGCTACGGAATGAGAAAAAAATCACTCTTATATCCCTATTGCTTGGGAATTTTTTAAAAAAACATTTCAATAAAAAAATTTAAAATTTTAAAAACAAAAATAATTTGAAAAAATATTAAAAATATTTTTTTAAAGCAGCAAAAGTGATACAACAGATTTTCTGCACACATACGTGCACAAAAGTGTAAGAATTGTCACATGTGCAAATGCACATCATTGTAAGCTGTGAGTTTCCTTTCTTTGGCTACAGGGAGTTAGGGTATGAGAGGATAAAGTAACTTCTTCCTGATATTACTCACGTTGCTTAAAGCTCTGCTGTAAAGCTCTCAGATGATAATCATGGTATAAGAATGTATGTGAAATAGTATAGCTACCTTGACTGCAGCAGAATTATGCTAATTTGCTTTAGCAAAGAATGCAGATTCATTAGGTTAAAAGAAGTTGTCTCAAATCATAATCTGATATCTCAGACAACTCAGTGGATTCTGACTGACATGATTTGCATGACTGAGCACTCTCGGTTTTCTTTAGATTAGAAATGTGGGCATTTAAGTTGGATATTGCTTCTGCATCTTAGTCACAAGGCAGAAAAAACCTTGGAGACACAGTTTTCTAAAATAATGTCACTAATAATATGAAAGGTATGAAACCTCTTTGAGCAACTGCTGTAGTCCCACTGTTTCCTTCTTCACTCAACTGGAAAATGCAGTTTCTGGAAATCCCATTTCCAGGGAGACACATTTCTAACAAGGCCAGGCAGAATTTCTTTCACCTTCTCTGGACCATCATTTATCTTCTTTCCTTGGTTACATATAGTACTTCATAAGCGCCTACAGGTGAGAAGGGTGGGATTTTCACAGAATTAAGGCAATACAACCCCCTTGCTTCCATTTCCAGTTACAGTGTGGAAGGACTACAGCCTCCAGGACTAAACACAGCCCACAGACTGATTCACAGCCTGGCATTTCAGGCTCATGCATAGTGTGATCCCACAGACTTATACTCACCACACTCTACCCGCTGCACGTTTTTTTTTGTGGGCTTAGCACCCTAAGAAAATGTTGATTGACACTGATTATTTACTCAACCGTGAGCAAATGGAATTACATTCAACCTGTCAGTGAAGTGGTATCAGCCAATGGGGTCCATAAGTGGGATTTAATCAATAGCTTCCATCACAATAGCACCTACGTGGCAAGCACGTGTGTGAAGACCAGCAGCGAATCCAAAAGGTGTAATTTTTTTTCTTCCCTCTGTGCTTCTTGTTTGTTTATGTGTACTGGCTGAGCTGCCCTCACTTGTTTGTATCCAGGAGTGACATTTGTTCCAACATGCCATTGCCTTCGTTGCTGAGAGAAGCCCGGTGTGAGGAAACACCTCACCTTTCCCCTAAATGTGCTGGGGCTGGGGCTCAGCCCAGCCGGGGCGGCGGGGTGCTCCTGGCATCCTCCCGGCCACCCCAGGAAGCCAACACCGGGGCAGGGGGAGGACCGCAGGAGATCCACCCTGGTGGCAAGCTCTCCAGTCTGGCTTTTGAACTGGTGCCCCGACCCAGCAATGAGCTCGCGGAGAGGAATGAGGCCGGTCGGAGGCGGTGCCGGGCTGGTAGGGCAGGCTCTTGCCGGTTGCATGTCATAGCTCTGCAAGACACTGCAATAGCCCTTCTCACCTCAGCTCAGACAGACCTGATGTCTAGCAGGAGATAATTTATTATCTTTAGTGAAGCCAATGTAAGTGGCGAATAGGAAACTTGCTGACGCGGCCTTGGCTGAACCAAACAGAGAGATGTTGCTCTTTGTGGTGTTGGACCTGCTCTCATCCTCTGCAGTTCTTCACTTTCAAGCAGTCATGAGTTCCCACTTCCTACCTGAGCAACGGGTGAAGGTACGGAATCATTATTTGTGATCTAGATCTTTTTTTAGAATCATAGAATGGTTTGGCTTGGAAGAGACCTTAAAGATCATCGGGTTCCAACCCCCCTGCCATGGGCAGGGACACCTCCCACTAGAGCAGGCAAAGCCCCATCCGGCCTGACTTTTTTATTTTAATAATTAAATAGTTGAAAGCTTTCTCACCTTTTCTAGGATGAATGGTGCTTGCTGCTGGTACTTTTAGAAGTGGACAAGATGCTCGGTTTCCCAAGTGTAGTCACCGGACATTTTTAACGAGTAGCCAGCTAACATGTGAGATCAGATAAATGCATTCTGTCTCCCAAAATGCTGCCAGAAACCTTAGTGAAACTGAATATTATTTTTTTCATTTCTAACTTTGATCATTTCACACTGTGTTCTCCTTCAGAGCTGACAGTATATCAAAAGAGGTGAAAACACTTTGTGAAAATATTTCAGCAAGTGAACTGGGATTCCTTCAAGGGAAAGGCTGTGCAACTGTAAGCATTAATAGCATTTAAAAGCCCACAAGTATGTAACTCTAATATGAAATACTGACTATTACTGCACAATACTTCAGGATTATTCCAAAATAACAATCAAGTTTGGGTTTAGATTCAGGTGAAAAGTTGCAAAAGAAAAAAGGAGAATACAATCAAACATGAAAAAATCCTGTTTTCAGGCTTGCAATACCAGTCTGACACTTTTTGACATTGCCAGACTGCTAATGGTTTATCTGGTTTTGGAATCTGGTATTTTATTAGTATTGGGGGACTCTTAGACAGCCACCTAGCAATCTTTCTTAAGGCATCTTCTAAGTCCTTTCCCATAATCTGGTGATGCTTGGAGTGTTGGTAATCGTTAAAATATGATTTATTAGCTCTCTTCACAATGGTCTGTAACATCCATTTAGTTCTCCAAGTGTTTGTTGTTTCAGACCAACAGTTTCCATACATCTGTTCCCCCGTGTTTACAAAACAAATAATCTGGCTGTGCATGACATGCTGTACCATAAAAATGCCCCAACTAGAAGTTCACATCACAGACAAAACTTTAGTATTCTTCAATATCCACATAGAATAAATAGAGCTGTGTTGAATCAAATGAATTCTTTCACTTCAGGTGTTTAAATCCTCACTGGTTAGGGGACCATTTTGTATCTACAAAAATCTGGCTCTAGTACAGATGGGACTCAACTCAAATGCAAACTGTTGTCCTCAGAGAGGTTTTGCTCTAAGCAGAAGTCTTGTGAGAACAAGCTTGTCCTGAGGGTCCCTCGGTCTTGTGCAAAAGTTAGTGACAGCAAACTGTGTTATTCCAGTTTTAACATAAATCAAGTCCAAGCCTCAAATCTGAATTGTAGCCTGCAGGTAAGCTGGACTGAGACCCAGACAGCCACAAATAGCTGCACCTGTGCTTAAAAATAGACAGCACATGTTTTTGGTTTTTTTTCCCCACAAAAATACTTGTAGCCAACAGCTCCCAATTTCATAGTAGTGAGCAGAGCAGGGTTCTGTATGTCAGCTCTCAAAATACAGTGTCTGCCAAAGCTGAAAGGTTATAATGTGAATTTTGCAAAAAACTGGTGAAAGGCTTTTGAATTATAAAAAGATGTGTAGGAGCAAGATGGATATTATAACTTGGGAATTTGAATCAAGATTTTCCCACTAGCCATGCTGCGAGCTTCAGGACAACTGGACTGCAGATCAATTTGCTACTGACCTCAGAATGTGCTTGTCAGAGTAGGCATTACAGATTTTCTCTTAAATCGTTCCTTTGCATGGAAAAACAGATCTACTTTGACTGTTAATGGAAGATCTAAAAAAATAGAAATACCATAAAACTACTCTGGGAAACTGATACACTGGCTAAATGCTGCAGTTTTCTGGTACAGAACATTGTGTTACTCAGTTCTCCAGCTTTCACACAGTGGATGGGAGCACTACAAGCATAAAGTGGTAGTGGTTGTGTGTGAATGGGAGTAAATGATATCTAGTTTTTGTCCTTACATAGGAAAAAACCCCAAGTTTAGCAACATATTTCATATGCACATATGATGTAGCTACTGTAGAGAGGGTATCGCTGGTTTTCCTAGGTTCCTTTTATGTGAGATTTTTCATAAGTACGAAAATCTGCTTGGGGCTATTTTTATCATAAACAGGAAAAAGGTTCATTGTGTCATTTTTCTTTCTGAACCGTTTCTCCCCCAGTTCCTGCTTCTCCTTTCACCCCTGCCCCAGGACCAGTTCCACTACACAAGTAATTTTGGCCCTACCCTCCCTGTTTTTCTGTAGTTGGGAGCTCTTTTGCTGTCACCTCCAGCTCTTTCCCTCTCCTCTCTCTAGGTGGACTCTATTTCTTCCACCTTTGTGCCGTGTGGCTTCCAGCACCCAGTACAGGGCTGCCAAATGCCTGGGTTGAAAGCAGATGGCCCACCAATTCTTCCTTCACCTGGGGAGTACCTATCCTTTTGTTTATGTTCTTTCAGTATGCTATTATTTACCTGATTTGTTTGCATTTCTTTAGAGGCAGCATCTGTAAATTCTGTATTTTCTGCTTCCTCTTTCCAATCCAACCCTCATTTTCTCCTTGTAGATCATGCATTTTCTCCCTTCTCACAAGCATTACTATGTCTCATCAGTTCTCCCTCAAAAACACCTTACCTCATCCCAGCAGCTGGGTTGCCCCATCCCAGTTTTTCTTTCCCTTCAGAAATTGTGAATTTCCTTTCATCTCTTCTACATGCCAGATTCCAGCTCTGCCCCACCTTCCTTTCCAGCTATCACCAACCCTGTAAGCAGTTCACAACTCCTGTTCCTCTTGAACCACACCTGTTAATCTCTGTGTTTGGCTGTTAACTTCCTTCCAGACAATTATCAAGTCCCTGACTCCATCCTAAACACCCTCAATCTTCCTCATATTTTGGTGGCTGCCCATCTGGCTCCAGCCATGTCTTAGCCACGCTTATACCTCTAGGTACGCTCCTCCCTTTGAGCTGTTTCTGTTTCAGGAAGCCTCCTTCCACCAGGAAGGTTCCTTCACAAGAGAGGAGCAAGAGGCTGCCTCTCAGGGGCAGACAATAGAAAAACCACAAAGCAAGAGGTCCACTGTGTGTATTAGACCTCCAGAGCTTCATCCCATTCATTTACAAATGTCATTTCCTTGTGCCTTGAATTTGGTGATGAGGTAGATGTGCTGTAAAGTCTTCTGTGTACTGAAGCTGAGGGATGGTTTTAGTTGCGTGTAGATAATTAAGCAGTAAATAATAGTTTCCAAATATTTAAGTACAGTCCTCAGGAACTGGCCTCAGAGAGATCTGTATCAGCATCTCCTCTGAGATTCTCAGCAAAGCAAGTAAGTGCAAAAATTTCATTCATCTGCTTGGCAGTATCTACTGGAAAGGCTGATTCAGTCCCAGCTTTTCCATTCAACTATAAAATCTTTGTATTCACTGTCTTCTAAAGCTTTATTTTAAAATAGAAATATTACTTATCTCATGGGGTTCACTCAAAGCAACTAGCTGCACTTGCAGAGTCTGGTGAAGATGCTTCATGTCATCAAATGTTATGCACTGAATTAGATGCCAAATATTTGTCCAAATTTAACATAAGGCACTAAGGCCAGAACTAAGAAGACTGCTTATTGCTAAAATGACTAGTTTCGGTTCCAATGTTAAAGCCCAAGTAAAATAGAATCAGGTCATTGTCAGCAACAATGTTCTCTTTTATTAGAAATTCTTACTTTCTGCATCTCCACATACCCAGTTGGATCTCCCAAAGCATTTTGAAACCTTGATAGAAGGTCTTGATAGAGAGATAATAGATACATATATAGAGAGAGATATGCAGACAGCCCATAGCTTTTGATACAAGTACTCCTTTGTATAAGATAAACAATTTAATTCTTATCTTCAAGGAACCTGGAGGGGGGAAGTCATGTACCAAGCTCTGACTTATAATTACTTAATTCATATGCATATTTAAACGAGCAATTAAAAATGTCTTAACAGAAACGTGAGTGGCAGAAATCTCTCTTCCTAGTAGTACCACTTTAAAGGAGAAAACTAATAAAAACACTATACTGATATTAGAGTTCTTTAATTTTTCAAACTTTTACATTTTGTAAGCAACAGTCAGAGAAACTTATAAAATACTTTTGGCCTGAAACACTTTTTTCTACCTGTCCTTCATGTCTGGCAGCACATTTGTTCGGTTTTCTGCAGCAGAAAAGCTCTCCAGCTTTGCTGAGGTACCTTTCTCTCACATTTCCTAATGTGCTATTGACACTCAGTGCCATTCCAAAAGCAGGACAGGGCAGATGTGCCAGCCAGGCATGCATGCTCCTGAGGCCATTTCCCATGGGACCACTGCCCACCTCCCCATTTGCTCCTCTGCTCCTGGTCTGCACAGGCGGACACAAGGGACCAGGGACACGATGGGGACATTGCTCAACACCCAAACTATACACATCTGTGATTTTTTATTTTTAAACCACTGCATTTCCAACATCATCCCTTCCCAAGTGTGACTGTGGGTGGCATCATGCAATGCAGCAATACATGTAAAAGCGGTTGAACAGCTATGGAGAAGGGATTATTTTGAAATGTTTGTCTGCAGTGTGAGGTTGCTAAATCACCAGCATAGTGTGGTCATACAAAACACAAAGTCAAAAAAGGCAGTTCTAAAAAAGCTGTGGACCATAAGGTTTTGAGATATTGTTTTTGGGAAAAAAAAAAAAAAGGAAAAGAAAAAACCTGCAAATAAGGGAGTGAACAAGAAAGGTGGGACGGGGTTGTTTGGCTTTTTGATTAAAACCTCTTTTTTATGGAAAAAAAAAGGCCTGGCATATGATTTTCTAACAGTGTTGCCCATTCTTTGGCAGCCAGGTGTTTAACAAATCAGCTCTACAGAAACTGCTTGCAAATACTCTTTTCCATCAATGTTTAGTTTCTCTATGAAGCGTGAGCAAGTTTTCTTACATATCTCATGTATTTTGCAAGGTCTGTTCGAACCTCCAAGAGAGTAGTAATGACTGAAACTCTACCCAGTGAAACCACTAGCAAAACAGCTCTGGGATCAGCTAGTAGAGGTGGTTTGTAAGTAATTCCTTGCTATATCTTTCCTCTTATTAACCAGAGGAGCACTTTGTCTGTCCAGTGCTGAGGACTCATTCTGCAGTAGATGAAGATCTACAGGGCGCTTTGCTCTGAAATCTCAGCGCAAGATACTAAATTAGGGACCAAAAGGAAGACTAGGTATGGCAAGGCTGTAGCCCTTGTACTGCTGGCATGGCCAGGTATGATTTCCAAGAGCCCAGACACCTGGCCAAGCCCATAGTTGGAGAGGTGTCCTTATGCGTGCCACCTTCAGGCTACTGCTGAAGAGCCCTCTCAGTTCACGCTTCACATCCCTGCTATTTTCCTGTACGATACTGATCTTCCACGGCTCACAGAGATTACTCTTCCCCTCCCACCTGTTTCTGTTGCAGCAGGTACTTGCTAGTCCTCCTGCTCCAGAGGAGGGGACGTAGCTCCCGTCGGAGGCGATCAGTGCTGCACCAGTATTTCCTGGGGAGGTGGTTTCGACACACCGCTTAGGGATGGGTCTGAACATAGTCCTGACTGCACCGTGTGCTCCAATACAGCAGGTTCTTTACTGGGAATGTAAAGGTTTTCAAAGCCTGGGGAGCAGCAATCTGCCTTGTACTGCTTTCCAAAGCAAGTGGTGCCACGCGGGATGAAATACAAACACATCTGCTGAAAGAGCACTGGAACAAAAAAAAACCAAAAACAAAAAACCCAAACAAACAAACAACCAAACAAAAAAACACAAACAAAAGAAAACCATGTAAGATTCACAGAAAATTCCCCTTTGGTTACTCGATCCCCATGTTTTAGTTTTGGTGTTTGATCTATGTGGTGTTAAGGCTACTAACGCGTTGTAAGTAAATTGGTGTTTCCTTGAAAGCACTTTGCCCAAAAGCCTGAGAATTTTAGGTGCTTTTTCACTTCTAATATCCATACCTTTTACTTTTCTTGCTTCCAAGCCAGCCTGAGGTTATAGGGTGTCTGCACTAAATTAATGTTTGACTTTGCAGTCTGTGTGCTGTGTAACCCAGCACCTCCTCCATTTGCAGTAAGTAAATATGCAAGTGTTACGCTGCCCTTGAAACCTGTGCTCTGTGACAAAGGTTGTGCGCTGAGAAGAGCCTGAAAAGCCAAATTTCCATGGGTCACAGGCTCTCCTGTCAGCGGCGCGTTAATCAGAAACCCACCCCTGGTTATCCGTGAAAGCGTGGCGCAGGGGACTTTGGACCAAGTGACACAGGGGCAGACTTGGCCTCCTGAGAAACATGGCCCTCTCTCTGAGCCCCCTGTTGTGAAAGACTCCTCTCTGAGAGCAGAAAATAAGGAGAAGTGTGTTAAACTCGGGTTGGCCAGAAGCCAGCCGTGCTCGTTTCGGGAGCACAGGTTATGATACCTGCTGAATGCAGGGGTGGCACGGTCTTGCTGCATGACCTTTGGGAAATTACTTCATTACAGCCTACCCCAGCCTACCATCAGCACTTCAGGGAAATGCTTTACAATGGTCCTAAACCAGTCGTTTATGGCCACAACTTGTTTTCAGATGTAGCAATCTATGAAAATTACTACTGCTATCACTTTCTTGCAAAGAAAGCTAAAACTCATTGGTTTTGGATGATTTTCATTTAGAGGCTAGTCTCTGAAAATCAGATAAAAAGTTGCACAAGCTTGTGTGAATGAAAGACTGCATTTTCCCAAGATAGTACCCAAACAGAGGTATATAGGGAGATTTTTTTTTTCTTATTGCTTGTGCAACAATGAAAAAAATATTTGGTTTCTGTTGCATTATATCAGCTTATCTACAAGAGCAGATTTAGTGTGAGGACTCATCAAATTGTCCACTGTTCCACTTGTCCAGGGTGACAACTTCAGCTGTACCACAGTAGAGCCATCATTTTTCTGTGGTAGCTACACTTGGCAGCTATGACTGATAACCGAGTTTCTCTGAAGTCCTTTGGCTTCAGTAGGTCAATACTGCACACAATTTGACTCTGAGTCCTAGCATGCTTGTCAGAAGTATTAGCACCATGGAAAACTGAGTATTTGTACAACCTTCTCAAGGCAGTGACCTTGCCTGTGCTGCCAGGCAAACTAAAGTTGATCTGGCTCCATAACCTGAGTACCAGCGTGCCACTCTTCCACTTCCAGATCTCACCACTCCAAGCGTCAGTTTCCAGCCTCACCAAAGACAGGACTGGCAGTGTCATGACATGAGACACAACAGTGATAAAATCTAGATCTGATCCAGAGGAGTGGGCAGTGCTTGTCCAAAGTCTTCTGCTGAAATGATTCTGACACCAGAAAGCACCAAGTTGCCAAATGCAGACCTTTTTCACAGAATCATGGTCCCTTCACCCCCCTCTTTGTTGGGAAGATCTGAGATGTCTTGAGTGGAGTGCTTAAGCAGGAGAGAGAAACACCATGTCTGGATCTCACCCCGTGTCCACCCAGTGCACCTCTCTGGGAGCAGCTCTCAAGACCAGGTGGAGCAAGACTGCCACAAGCAGTTCCTGGAGCTGGTTAGGCAGGGTCTCCAGTACAGATAAGCTCTTTCAGATAAGACCCTTCATTCTGCCTGGGGATCTCAGAGCAATAGCCACAGCTGAGACTCCAAGCAGCTCTCTGGAATAGCTAGTTGTTATTATTTCCACTTACCACTTGGGATTCAACAAGGCACTGAGAGGCTAATGTGATGTGGAAAGTGTCCTGCTGCAAGCCTGAGAAGCTGGCAGAAGAAGATGGGTCTCTCCCTCCCCTCTATGTTCATCACAGTGGTCTTACAGGTTGGGAGCAGATACTGTAAAGCAGCTGTGAGGATTTTTTTATCTAGAGGGAGAAGAGGTTGTCAGTTGGGAATTAATAAGACTCATGCAAAAAACATGGCCAGGTCTTGCAGGTTGTCCTACAGCAGCAGGAGTGTGTCTAGCAGCTGTAGGGCGGTCTACATGCCTTCTCTGCTCATGCCCACACCCTGCCCTAAGCAGGGAGTCACAGGCTGTCACCATGGTGGCCTTAAATACCAAATTTGTGAGAGATTCCTCTTCTGCCTCTCTTTTTCCAGGCAAAAGGTGAGGGGAGTGCAGATTGGCAAGAGGGAACACCACACCTGAAAGCACCCACAGCAAATGGTGGCACCTTGGAGAGCTGAGCAGGCTGGTGTGCATTGGGCACACAGGGCTTGCCTTGCCATGGCAGCTGGCCGTGCATGGTCCCCTGCAGGTTTGCCCCAGGCCCTGGGCTCTGAGGAACCTCCCTCAGGAGTCCAGGCTCAGGGAAGGACTTCCTGCTTTTGGTGACACATCTGCTTGAGTCCGGCCACAGTCCATTGCTGCACTGACAGTCACACGTGTGTGCTGGCTGGTGGGATGGACACAGCTGTGCCCCTAGCCACTTGTGAGGACACTGCAGTGTGCCCAGCGTGTAGAGAAAGCCTCTTCATCCAACCTGACTGGACTTACTAGTGTCCCTTAGCCCAGCATCACTGAGTGGTGGACAACCCCATAACTGTGCAAGATCCAGATCAACAGCAAACCCAGCACATGAACATGGTCCTTGTTGCACTATGTGGCAGGTTTTAGTAGCTAATCTGACCCGCTAGACCTAGTGATGCAGATTTTCTCCTTAAACACGTGCATTAAAGTGCACATTGCTTTAGAGATCCCAGATTAGACAGAATGAATCACTCCTCCCCATATCAGGGCTGAAAGATCATGACAGACAGAAAACAGGACACATAATGTAGTTTAGATTTTCCTGTTGCTCCTCTGTGAATACGCATCTGTGTATTCAGGCCTGGAAAGGATCTCCCAGGCTGGGAGCAGCCACAGAGTCCCAGCCTCCAAGTCCTTCCCAGGCTCGGCAGAGGTCCTCTCCTCCTCGGGGAGCAGCAGTGGCACCTTGTCAGCGCCGGGATCGGTTGTCAGCCTGTTTTGGCTGCCCTCTGCTTGTAATTGTGAACTTGCTGGGATTGGAAAGGCACTGGAAGAGCTGTAACTCTAAGGCATTTCCGAAAAGCTCAGACACAGGAGCAGAGCCTCTGCCTGCAAGGCAAACCGCTGCAGGTTGCCTCGGCCATTTCTTTCCCCCGTCTTCACCTCTAGGCTCCCTTTGAGCTATTTTATTGTGCGGTTTCAGGGTGGTTTCTCTGTTGTCATTTTTAGGTATTTAAATTTTAGCTGTCGTTTGAATGACTGCTGTCTTATGCCCAAGATTTATTTGGGAATTTATGTACTCTCATAAATTAAGCGTTCCCTCTCAGCTTTCAGCCCAGCACGCCTAGGCTTGTGTGCAACCTTAGAACAATACGGAGAAAGGTTATCATGACTTACCTGCCACAAATTATCTATTAATAGCACCATTTATGTACTTCTTTTTTTCTTTTTCCCTCCCCTTCATGGCATGCTTTCCTTAGGTCCCCCTCTTAGCAGGTTCCCCCCCCGTTTTTGTGTGCTTTGCGTGGAGGACAGGGCAGGTAGGAGAGGGGAGACCTTTTTGGCACTGGCTCTGCCCCCATGTCCCCGGCGCTGCCTTCCCCACAGGGTGTTTGCAGGGAGGGTGGGACAGCAAGCTGCTGGCAGCCTGGTAAAACATTGACCGGCACAGGCAGCGGTGGGCAGGCAGGTGCCCGGGGAAGCAGGCAGCAGGAGCCCGACGGCAGCCAGCACCCACAGGACCACACCAGCTTCCCCCCAGGTACCGTTCCCCACTTCCATTTTCCTCTCTTTGGGAGGCAGAAGGGCAGCTTGGTCATGAAGTTTGCCAAAGCTTCGCTCCCGAGAAGTCGGAAGAGGAGTTAGGGTTATTTCGTAGTTTGCTTGCATCAACTGTAGTTGACTGCGTGGAGTCATCTAAAGCACGGGTTGATTAACCCATGCTTTGTTAGCTAGTTGTTTTGATTATGGTGTATCTTCAGTTAAAAAAAAAAAAAAACAAAACCCAAACAAACAGAATTAGTGCACGGTTGCATCTGTGAACTTCATGTTTTTTCTAATAAAACTTCAAACAGATGGCTTCTGCTCGTCTTCTAACTGAAGAGTAGGAACCGGAGTCAGAGTTTCTAATGAAAACGTGCAGTCTAATTATTGCAACAGGGATGTGGGTAATGACTCATGCTGAAAAAATACTTGCTGATTTTTGAACGAGCTTTGCAAAAATAGGCAAAATGACTAATTTTTTTCAAGATTCTTTCCATGTTCCAAGGCAGCAGACAGAAAAAGATATCAGGATTGAAGTTCCTACTGTTCATGTGCCATTTTAGAGAGGTGAGGCTGAATAGATTCAAGTAATTGTTTTAAGTTTGCTCAGTGACTGAAAGTTTCTACCACACCGTAGAAGCTGACTTGTTCATGCAAGAACCATCTTCTGTGTGCTTTGCTGTCTTTATAGAAGTACATATGGTGATTCCCCAGAAATAACCACCTTTTGCATCTCAGGTGACAGTCAAGTAATCCTGAAAGGGGAGTTTTCACAGAGGGCTCGGTGTGAAGTGACTGAACTGTAGTCAGTATTCACAGTTTATTTACAGTGTGGTTTGTGTGCAAAGCAAAATGCAAGAAAAATAATTATTTTTAAAGTTGTTGCTTCCAACTTATCAGTGTCGGGCCCTAGCTGTACTTGCTGCTTGCTTCAATCCTCCCTGATGTGACAGATTTTCTTGATGTGTTTGCTAATTGGGCTTGCACATGACATGCTATTTATGTTTAGTAAGTGCTCAGTGGTGCTAGGCAGTACTGAAGTGTGGTTACACATTTATTTTATTAAAAGTAGTCTAAATGTGG
Source organism: Scolopax mira (assembly GCA_004320125.1). Lineage (NCBI taxonomy): Eukaryota > Metazoa > Chordata > Aves > Charadriiformes > Scolopacidae > Scolopax > Scolopax mira. Next base: position 281,139 of record BJBW01001823.1, on the reverse strand, counting down.
CTTCAGTTCTTAGCAGTACTAAAACTCCTAGAGCAAAGTGCAGGAAAAAATTACCGGAGAACAAAGCAACCAGTTTCCCACAAGTATCTGCTTTAAAGTATTGAAATGTGAGTCAAGAAAAATTTTGGTAAAGGCTGCACTGCAATTTCAGTCTGTTGGTGAATTTGTAGACGTAAAGTATGACTATGATTAAAGCATGTGATTTTCTTGTGTGTCATAGCTGATGTATGATTCTTGCCCTCTCCTCCCAGGAATGGTGGTTCCAGTATTTGACACTAAACTGGATTGATGCTGAAGTTTCTTTTCACAGAATCTTATCACAAAGCTCACAGAGACTGAATTTAAAAAGATAAATATCTAAAACAAAAGACAGTGATGACAATGTTATCTCGTCTATTTTCATACAAAGCTAGTGGTCTAGCTGGTGACTATAAGGGAGATTATGTGGCTTAAATGGAAGAAATGGGACTGTTGACAAAATCTGTTCAGTCCTATTTGCACTACAGAGGGCTTCTTTCAGAGCAACTCCAACCCCTTTCCATCACTGAATCAAGGAATCAAATGTGATCAGATACAGAGGTTTCAGGACAAGGAAGTCACAACTGTCTGTAAATTACGAACAACTTAAATTCTTTCAGGAGATAATAACAACATGTTATTATGCGCTAAAACGAAGCAAGGAGATTTCATGTCATGTGCTGCATTTTCAGCACCGCTGTTTACTGAGTTTCAGCTGGTTAAACCTGTGTGCATACACCGAGAGGAGCAGGGCTGCACGGGGGATCATGAGGACAGCCTGGGCTGCAAAATCTTTTTCAGGATAGATAAGGTGGGGGGAAAAGACTGAGAATAATGCTTCACCTGGGCTGGTTACAGAGTGGCTAGTTAAAAAGAAGTGTGGAGTCGCCCTTAGAGGCAGTTTCTGTGGCACAGGTGTTACTGCTAGACCTATGCAAAATAAAATATAATGGATCCCACAGAGATCTAACAGTGACGCTTTTCCAAATTTCCCTTCACAGGAAAGGAGAGATATTTATATTTGAACCAGAAATGCCCCTAGTAAAGGGATATATTAGAAATGGAATAATCTCTATAGATGCTTTGGGAAAGAGTGGTACTCGGTCTGCAGAGATGCTGATTTTTCAGATGGCAAAAAAAAAAAAAAAAAGGAAACACTGCCAAACAGAAAACCCCATGCGACCAGAACTGCAGAAGATTAGCCAGGACATGGCAAAACTCTGCAGTCTCCTCCCCAGAGAGCACCAGGGACATCCACTTTCCCGCAGTGCCAGGGTCCCGTGGGCTGAGCAGTGCCCTCACAGGGGCAGGAGCAGCCGTGGTCCCTGCTCTCCATGGGTGGGTGGGTGAGCAGGCTGTCACCAAGAGGGTACCACGAGGGTTGTCCAGGCTGTGCCCCAGTGACCACCTGCACTCCAGCGCTCTTCCAGCAGCTTTCATTTGTTTATTGTGCCGGTTTGTGTGGCAGCCATCACGCCACCGACGAGGTGTTGCAATGGCTTTCCTCGATTCCCTGTCAAAAAGACGTTGAAAACAAACCACCTGTGTCAGGCAGGTTACCCGGGGCTTGCTGTGCCGGAAACTCTTTGCTTAAGGACATACCCCACATGGAGACCTTCACGGTCATTATTTTGACACAGCAGCCACATGGCATCTGGGTAAGGCCATTGCAGATGCTTTGGGCTTGAGGCAGAAGAGCAAGCGGTCTGCAGGCCCTGGCAGGAGTCTTGTTCCTTCCCTGACAATCTGTCTCCCTAATTTTCTCTCTCTGAATATTGGAAAAATCTTTTCTATAGCCATCCATTTGTACAACACTTTTGTGACCAGAATGTCCCCTTTGGGTGGCTTTGGGAGCAATTTAAAACATTAGCACTTAATTAGTTTATTATCTTAAGGCAGAATTGTGATTTTATTTGAGGATTTTTGCCTGTTGTAGGAGTAAGAGTTTTTTTGAAGGAAACAATTTATCTTTTCAGAGCCAGTTGCACAACTATATTTTTGTGACAATGAGCTGGTTTTGCTCTTCCTGATGCAGTGAATGAAATGATCAGGTAAAATACAAACTTTGAAAGACAGTGATTGGAGACAAGCAAATTTACCTTTGCACATTTCCCGCTGAGCATCATGCGTTGAAACCCCAGCTTTTCAATTTTGCCAAAATAACACAAAGTGTTAACCCATGAATTGCAGCTGAACATGAAACGTAATTTCTGTGAAATGAAGTAACTTTAATTATTTTAATTACCAAAATTATTTTGTGCTGGATGCATGTATAAGCAGTTCCCAAAGACGTTAATGAGAAATGAATGCTTAGATCTTGATTTAGTTTTTCCTTCTTTGCAATGTGTACTTTCTTGAGTACTGAGAATACTCAGAATGAGAATACTTCTTTATGCAAGTTGTTGCTCTCAGTAATAACTTTCAAAACTTTTGTTCTCATCAGAAGTCAGGTGTCACACAGATCAGAGTGCAGTGTGTGGCTGATGAGTGAAGATATCTATCCAAATGAATGGCAGCCCTGCTCCCCCTTCCCCAGTCCTGAGTCACACTGTTTCTCTTTGCTTCCAGTGTTTAGCAACTGCTGTCAGTATCAAACAGCATTTGCTTACATGCTGCAAGGCAAAAGTAGAAACAATAACCACTAAATTTAGCAGAAATATTTTTTAATGGCTGTCTAAACGAAGGCTTACTTCTCCTACTACAGTATCCTGACTCGTGGATTTACTGATCATCTTCCCTGAATCTCCCAGGCTATGAGAGTGAAAACAAAAGACACTGAGCAAAAGCTGAAGTGCCTTTTAAACTTTGTATTTGGAAGGAATCAAGATTTGCCTGTCTGTATCTAATGAGTATTTGGCTTAAAAATGAAAATGCATTGTTCAAATCAAAACCTTTTCGCTGTTGCATGAAGGAAGTCACATTTTGCAGATATGCATCCTTTTCATCCTTTCTGAAGAGTTGCAGAGAATAGTCATTATTCCAGTTCTCCCTATCTCCTGCAAAGATATTATCAGACAAATGCTGTGGCACTACAGTAGTGATGTATTTTTTAATGGTCTCCAGAAAAAAACCTGCACATCTTGCTTGGATCTTTTTTCCTCTGGGCAGTTTTTGTAATTGCAACTGAGAACAGTCTCAGTAGCAGCACCTCAGACAGACTGATCAGCTGGGATCACGCTCAACTTTACTGAACTGAATGCTTTCACCTGAAAAATGTGGGATAGTTAAAGGGAAAATTGCTATGTAAACATTCTGCAATGCAAGAAAAGGCTTTTTCTAACCTGGTTTATGCCACTTTTGTTAATACTTCTCCAAGCAATACTCAGGGCAGCCACTCTTATCATGAAGCTCTTCCACTTGAATGGCTCCCAGAGATGCTCAGACCACACCTGTAGTTAGCTCTGTTGTGGGCAGACAACTTTATAAAGCTGAAACTAAAGCCTTGAAAATTCAGGGATAGGCAGCTACAGATTGAGTTTAATGGAATTGCTCAGTCCGTTGGTGTCAGTCGGTGGGACTGATAGCTATAATATTGATTCTGCAAAGCCATCCCCAGCTGGTATCCCGTTTACCTCTGCTAATGTAATCCTTGGGAACTACATTGCCATTACATGCTACGTACCAAAGGGGCTTCATCAGGCTACACGTATGAGTAAATGCTGTACCTGATAGGGCTGTGCTTGCCTGGGGTGTTAAATAAACATTTATTTATGTTATTTATGCTATTTCAGAGCAAGGATGGCTCTGAACGTAGTTCCAGGGTCAAACTCATGCTGCAGTACTAAAAATATATAAGATGTGCCTACGGACCTCAACAAGTGTCTTCAGGCACCACATCTGAATGAAAATGTAGGAAGAGTGGCTGGGATTACTGCATTGTTTACATTACAAGCTTGTTTGGCTTGGTGATGGGAACCATTGGCATGGATGGTGGGGATTAGGTACAGTGGAAGCTACCATGGAAGAAACATTACCACTATTTCATTTTTACTTAAAACTTCTTGTCAACCAGTCTTGAAGCACAAAGTTTAGCTCTGTGTCAATAGTCAGGTGGGAATCTTTAGCAAGGGGGATGTTGTTTTGAAACCTCAGTGCTGTAAGTACAGGCATAATCACAGCGGCTGCAAAAACAGTAGCATGGGTAGGAGCATGAGATGATGAAGCACATCAATCCAAATGAGGAGCACCATCGATCCCAGAGCTCTGTGGAGAGGGCATGAAATAGGGGTGGGCATGTGGGAGCCCTGCTGCCTTCTGCCAAGGGGAGGGCTGGCAGGCATGGAAGGAGCTCTGGACTCCCGGTGTCTCAACACAACCCTGTGAAAAAATCCCATGGAGAGGAACTATATCACAGAAACAAACGGGGAGAGTGGTGAGTGAAGGGAGCGGAGGAGAAGCAAGAATGGCCAATGTCCAGCCATTTGGATGTTGAAGGAGCTGCTTGTCTTGGAGGCTTATCATACCCCACAGCAGAGTGGGGTCATCTTGGTGTAAATCTGAGGAACAACAGTGCTAAGGAGCAATAAAAAGGGCCTAAACAAGCCTGTTGTCTTGATTTCTCCCTTATTTTCATCTTTCTGCTTCTGAAAGACCTGATGCTTCAGTGTCCTGTGGTATCCTCCATACCAAAATACCAGATGTACCACACCTGAGGGAGAAGGATTTCCAGAGGCTTACAGGCAATACGTTCTCTCCTTTTTACAGTCTGGAGATAAGGAGAATAGCCAATAAACCCAACAGAAATTTATGTTGACAGGCACAACAGGCTACAGTCATAGAATCATAGACTAGAATCATAGAGTTGCCTGGGTTAGACGTCCTCTTCTCCAAAGCCCTAGTGGGGTTTCACCCTTGACTAAAGCCAATGAAGACCCTCCTTTGTGCTGTGCAGTTGCTCCAATGAGGCTGAAGAGAAGAATTTTTCTCTGATCAGCCATGGTGAAAACCATTATTGTGATTCTGTGCTAGCACCATAATTACAGATAACCCACATTAAAACTAGAGTCATGTACAGGGGTTTAAAACAGTGCTCTTCTATATGCTGATTTTTTTCACTCTAGGTAGTAATGTATTTTCTGCTGCAGAATATTTTGATGTGAATGGCTGGTGAGTTAATGCTGATGTTGGATACAAACACTATGAACTCTCACGAGCTGGAGCAATGTACATGTCTGCAACTGAGCGTTTTTCAAAGTGACTGCTTTCTGCACAGATATAAAGGACTTTTTTCAATAAAGAATGTTTCTTTTTAGCTGGCCTTTAAAGCGGCAAATAAAAAGGTGAGCAGCCTTTTGCAAACAGAAGCAGGATACGTAGAGAGTTTTCTTTTAAATTTTATGATGACACATCGCCCCTACGGAAAGAAAAGAGGCAAGGCATGGAAATGAAATCCGGTTAAGGCATTTCAATTTATGCTCATTCAACACTGTAGGCTCAGCTCCGCTCTTCATTTGCATTTAAACAAGGAAGTTTCAATAAAGAAATTGTTGAATTAATTGGGAGTGTCTTCACAGCAGGGTGAAAACACAGTGAAAGCTCTTCTGTGCCTCACCTGCAGGGGCAGGGAGGTTACTGAGACCTCTGGCTACATTTTGGGAGAGGCAGGTAGGGTTCACCCCAGCCAGCACATGTGTCATTTTAAACAGATTGCAATTGTGGTAATGTAGATGAGATTTAAACTGGTTTCAGTTGCTTAGGTACTTTGCTGCATTGGGAGTCTAATAAGAGATTTGGCTTATGGAAAACTGAAGACTTAGGTTAAAAAGAAATCAAGACAGAATAATCTCAAAAATATCCATAATAATTATTTTTAGTCAAATCTTAGAATAATTTCTGATGGATGCTCACAAAACTGACAAACTTGTGCTTTCATGAGTTTGTCCTTTTCTTGCCTTGAAGAGGTGAGAAGCCTTCTTAAACTTCTGCCTGATGAAGGGAAGGAGCTCTGTGTTATCACCCCGTAACAGCACTTCATGGTGCAGATCTCCATCAGCCCTGGGTTCATAGCTCTCTCCAGCGACCTCGCTAGACTTTGTGTCCAGAGTCCATGATTGCTGGGCAAGTTATTAACTGGCACGTAAGTTTATCATGGTGCTGAACTTTGAGGCCTCATGGTTTTGCTCTTGAATATACTGAAGAGGTTTTGTTGTTTGTATTTTTTTTTTTAAAAAAAGGGGGGTGGGGAAAGATTGTTTTGAAGAATTAACATTTTGCAGTGTTTTAGGAAGTGAAATTTTGACAGTGTTTTGGGAATAGAGTTGTGCTAACATGCCAGGCTGTGGCAGATAGGATCTGCATCTTCTCTTTTGTTTTTCTTCTTGTCCAATCCAGTTCTAGGGAGTTTGCTGTTTTGTTTAAACTCTGTTTTTCCAGAGTTGTAATTATGTAAATTACTTACAGTTAATGTTATGTTTTTGTGAGTGAAGTCCAAGTAATTAAAAAGAGGGTGATTCTAACTGCTGGACTAGTTGTTAAGACAGCAGGCATGCCTGTCTTAAGGGAAGTGAAAAAAATGAAAATACCTCTGATTCGTGTCCTTCAGTCTGTTAGCGTGCAAGATGCGCGAGTTTGTGTAGGAGAGGGGCATCAGGAAGGACAATACCTTCCTGTCATATTGTCAGGATGCCTGACAATAAAGATTTGCGAGCGAGTCAATGAGTTCAACCTCCCTCTGCTTCTCTTCTTTAATCTGGGTGACTGCCTTGACTCTGGAAGACAGTGAATGCTCAGCACTCCCATATCTGCAGGTGGAGTTCTGATACGAGAGACGGCGGCAGTTCCCGACAGAGGAGCCATTGCACATAACTCGGCAACTGGCATTTGGCCTTTCCAGATCTGGCTTTCATCTGATTTAAACAAACAAACAAACAAACAAACAAAACCCAACCATATACAAAAGCCCACTACTTTTTTTTTAATTAAGCAACTTCTAAAATGCTAAATATCTTCAGCTCTGAATGCAGCTTTTTGAGACCTCAGATGGGCATATTACATTGGTGGTATTTTTATGTGCAATAGATTTTCCTGTTTATAATTTTAAAAATATTTGGGAGTCATAGTTTTTAGTCATTTAGCTAATTTATAGTGTGTATAAGTCTTCTGTCAGATCTGTCAGTAAGAGATGAATAGGTTTAAATATTTTGGGGGGTTTTTAGAAAATGAATGTGGGGTTGAGTAAAAAGGTTGAGAGTTGGTTTTGTTGGTTTTTTTTTTTTTTTTTTTTTTTACGAAAACCATCACCAGAACAAATGTACCCATCTGGATCATCTGTTCAAGCTGGCTTTCAAACAGGATTTATTCCTGATTCACGAGCATGCTCTATTTCTCATTTATTCTTCTGGCTGTTCATGTGAAAAAGAACAGACACAGATACCGGGAAGATGTGACCTCTTCCCCAGGATGAAAAGCAAGGAAAGGCCAGCTCACAGTCCCAGCGTGTTCACGGTGGCTCCATACCCAGGTCCAGCACCAGATAGGCTCTGTGGAGAGATTTTGCCTTGCTGATGGGGCAAAGGCTGGTACTGACGGGGGAAGCATTCACCCCTTTGCAGCCTCTTGGATCATCATACGGCAGCTAAAATAGCTCCCACCATGTAAAAACATGCCTTCAGATAACAGGACACTCTGACTCGTTAAATAGAGCCTTGCCAAAATCGTTTCTCAGGGTATTCCACTTTCTTGCTTGGGTCACGATGTTAAATCATTACCCGCGCTCACAACCTACGAGCCAGCTACTCGCCACCTGAACAGACCCATAAACACAGCTGGGCTGGTGGACACCTTTCAGAAGGTTTTCTCCAAGCATTTGGTTTGACTTTTAAAAAAATAGCCAGTTTCTTTCGTGCAGTTTCTCATCCTCCGGGTGTGATCCCCTTGTTGGAATCTGAGTGTGAAATACAACTTTCCCGTTCACCTGCCAGCGGCGGGATGCTTTCTGGTTTAATAGCACAGGATTTTAGGATTTTATTTGTGGTGTCTGGAGATGTGGTGCTCTGCCGTGAAGTATCTCTGTCTCCTCTGCTTGCCTGTCGCATCCCGGGGGAAGGCTCTGTTTTCCTTTGTTTAGGGTGGGTTTTTCTGACCACTGGCACTGCAAATGGCAGGCGTGGGGATGTGCATATGACTCTTTACACCTCCCTCAAACCACTCCAATGCGAAATGCGGGTTTCTTCATGTTTCTAAATGAAATAACCTTTTAGCTCTAAGCCCTACATTTCTTATAACTGCTCCACTTCCAAGGAGCCAGAAGGAAAACAAGTTTTTCCTCACCTGAGCCCGGGTTAGTTTTTTTCCTGGCAGGTTTCAGTAGAATCCCACAAAGCCTTTTGGAGGTATGACACCAAACATTTGCAGCTTGTGCCTCAGGTTTCCAAGTTTATTTAGCCTGGTGGACATTTGGTTTTGTTCAGAGAAACTTTTGTAACCAGCAGTTTTCACTTACATTTACTAACTGTGCTGTGTTCCTTAGGTGAAAACAAAGAGGAGGTAGCAGGCAATTTATTCATTCAAACAAATATAAATTTATTATTTATATCAGGAACTGTGGTTCTCTGCTAACTGTTCCAGAGCAGGTTGGCTCATCCACAAAACATGTGCCCTGGGTCTTCTCTAGCACCTGTGATGGCGCTCCTAGTCCTAAGGCATGATTATCATTTCTCATACGCTTTTTGTTAACTGTGAGCTCCTGAATTGTAGCAGAGGGGTGTGATGAAACTGGGGGTGTGTGCTTGGCTGCAGCACGGAGTCACACAGGGACACCCGTGGGTGCAGGGATCCTCTTGGAAGACTGTGCTCCATCAGCCCAGGCCACCACATCTGGCACAAGTGAGTCTTTCTGTCTGTTCTTGGAGTCACATCTGGGCTATTATAAATTTTCCCTGCTTTCCTGCAGTTCCTATTTTCTTTGGTAAGCCCAGTCCAAATGTATAGTTAAGTTCCTCCTGGCTGTGCAATTGAGCAAGACTGGATTTCCCTGTTCTGACGAGAAATAAGAGCATTGTTTGATATTAAACAACATGCTGTTTTGGCGCCTTTGCTGCTTTTGAGAGTAGGAACACCAGAAACAAAGCCCCATAATGGGGTAATAAACAAACTGGGTTTTCCCTTCACTGAAATAAGTGCACAATAGTCCACAGTACATTAGCATGAATTAGTACATTTCCAAACCACCAGGTAGACAACTAGTGGGATTGTTCCTTTATACAACCTTATTAAGGGATATCATCAACTCTTCAGATTTCTACCCATTCTAGGTGTTTCTTGCTTGTTTTCTTAGAAGATCAGCTCTTTCTGAATGTCTCCCCTGATACTATTGCCTTAAAATTAAGCACTGTTATAAAGAGCAACTGAAAGATGATGAAAGAAAAACAATTTCTTCTTAAACCATTATATTCCTTCTGTGCATTGTTCTCTTTCTGGAGAAGAGGGGAAGGAAGGAAAGCAGCTCTCTCTGGAGACAACGCTTCTACTAATGAACTGAAAATGGCAAAACCAGCAGCCAGGATTTTCCATACACCTCTCATTCCATGACTGCAGAAATCCATTGGGTTTTTTTTCTCTTTCTGCTGTAGTCCACACTTTTAGATGTTTTCTTTACTTCTCCTGTGACATTCCAGTAACTTTACATTTGTATAAGTAGTGTACTTAAGAGAGCCTAAATTTAGTGTTTTAGAAGACAGTTTGGGGTCTGAGTTAATCAAAAAATGCTTTATGCTTAATGAAAGTGTAACATAGTCTCAGAAATCTTATTTTTACTCAGTGTTAGAATGTAACTGGGTACATTCTGCATCATTTTTTTGATAAGGTTTCTGTGAGTTGGGCAATATAATGATTAAAGTTTGTGTCTGAAAGACAGACCTCTTTTTTTAATATGTTGTCGTTAAGACAGGGGTATTTAAAAAGTCAGACCTCCCCAGGCACGTATACAGTTTTCAAAGGCACTTGAGCATGCTTAGCTCCTACTTATCTCAGTGTGAATTTGACAGACAAGGGCTGGAGGATTTAACATCATTATAACCGGCTGACCTATGAATAGCAGAACTTATTAAGCCTGGTTTTCTATAGCATCGCCATAGGAATGCAGGGCAATTCCAGTTCCTTCCCATGTCCCCAGCCTCTCCCATCCTCCCACCCGTTGCATTCCTCCCTTGCTCATCTCTGCACCCCCTTCCCACAGGCTGGGTGGCTGCTGGGGACCGTGGGTGCCCTCACCCACAGGTCACAAAGCCCTGCTAGCCTCTGCTTCTCAGGCTGGGGGAACAGCTCAGTTCTAACTGCTTCTCCCCCAACCACCTACAAATTTCATCTCTCTGAGTTAGTCCCGGCTTTCCTACAGCTGCCTGAGCTCCGAGACCTCTCTTGGTCGTCATGCTGCTTGTCTGCAGCAGGCCAGCAGCTCCAGACCTGGTGGATGGGAGTGAATTCGGGCACCTGGGGTGGGGTGTGGGGGCGTTTTTTAGGCAATCAGGCTGGGAACATCACGTGTTCAGCAAAACCAGGAAGAGCGTGCGAGTGTTGAGATGTGCAAACAGGGAAATCAACTCCCAGGCAAAGACAACGAGCCTATTTATTGCCTGTTTGCTCAGTTACAGCAGCAAATGTCTTCTGTGCTGAAATGCGCTCCCTCTCCTTCCAAATTTGACAGTAGTTTGTACCTGTGAGCTTTGAGTGTCACAGCAGCTTTACCTCTGAAGCACCTGCAGTAAAGCTGGAGTGGCTTCAGCCGTTGAACCATGAGCTGCTTCTGGACTTTGTCCCCTTCAACGTGCTGAACTTTGGCCAGGGGCGGTTGGAGAGAAGCTGGTTGCTCTTAGCGAGACACGATCACAGTGTACCCAGGGAGGAACCTTTTGTAAAGTGCCCTTTAACCAGCTCCGGTCGTCGTTAGGGGTTGTAATGATTTAGGTTCCTGTGATAGTTTCAGTAAAAGAGCGTCTGAAAGCACGAGGTCTGTCCTGCTGTTTCTCCGTGACCTACAAAGTCCCCGGTGAGGTCTGGGAGCAGCAGGCAGCTGGGTGCTGGGGACGTGACGGCGACGTTGGCACCAGGCGCGAGTCGGCTTAGCGGGACACAAGCCCACTGCTGCAGGACGGCCCAGGAGCCACCTGTAGGTTAGTAACCCTGCCCCGGGGCGGTAGTATGGTCATCATGATACTTCCTATGGTATTTAGCAGGGATGCAGGCTGTTTCTGAGGGAACCTGGTCACTGAGGCACCTGTTTCAGCCTCCTGGGCATCTAGCAGGAGGCATCTACCTCTTGGTAAATGCCCCAAAACACAGTGTAGGCTTTCATAGAGGAGGCCGTGATGGAAAAGCCTTGTTTCAGAGAAGTCTGTCTTCCTTGTCACTAAATGCAAGAGGCCGTCTTATGCTTTAGATGAGAAGGTCATTTCTTCCATGATGCTGACTGGGCTCCGAGCACAACTGAGCGTCTCTGCTAGAAAGGGGCAGTCATTGTGGAGGGTCCTGTTCTTCCAGGTTGCAGGTGTCCTCCTGCGCCGCCGAGGTCTACACGGCATGCACAGCGACCTTCACGCTATGCTCCACAATAGCTCTTTAATGTTATGTTTAATCTTCTAAGGCGATCAATGACAGACCAAAAGTAACCTTTTCACATGGATAAAATAGTCTTTTCAGGACTAAATGCACAAACTCAAAATGTTAAATTTTTTCCTCTCTGAAATGATGTAGCTCAGTGGCTGTGTAACTTTTCCTTTGTTGGCGTCATCAATGTACTTAGGAAATTATGTGCAAGGCAACTTTAACCTGCTTAAGTTTAATTTTTTACAATAATTGTTCCCAAAAGAATTGAGAGAATTCCAAAGAAAAGCAGTCTAAAGTGTTGGTATAACCTTGCCACTCTTCTGCAGTTTTGTGGCACTCATTCAAAAAAATATTTTCTTAATTTACAAGGACCAAAGATCAATACAAGGGAACCCTCACCACCTGGTGGCTTTATTTGTATTTTCTGGGATGCACGGTCTTTTACATACCACCAGTTTCATACCACGGAATATATGAAAAGTCAAATTAAATCTCTGATGTAACATTGTTCATGTCAAACATGATGATGTGGCACCAAGAGTGAATTAACTTCATTCAGATAAACTTATACAGCAACAAAATTTCAACCATCTCTTCATGTATACCCCTAAATATAAACAGAACAAAAAATTCCTTCTACAGGTAGAAAATTCAGACCTCAAGAGTGATGTGAGAAGTCTAGTATTTGGACGAGTGTAACAAGCTGGTTGTTGCCACATTAATCTGTGTACTAAACAGCAATGTATTACATTTTCATATTCAGATATTCTGTGCTAAATCATGTACTGGTGAATCAAACAGGGTAAGGCTGGGACAGGCTGCATGAAAATGTCTTCCCTTTTCTTTTGGAATAATCTCCAGTAATGTATCAGGAAGGGCAATGTCCTCAATCATAGAGGTACCTCCAGAGGTGCTCTAGAGACAGCACACAACCTTAGAAATGTCAGATTTCAGCCATTATAGCTGCACAGAGACTGTAGCAGTTCTTTTTCTGGATATTTAGTAGTTTGGATATTACCTTTAAAATGCAATCTCTATGTATTCCCACCAATCAAATGTGCTTCCTTTAGGAGTTTTACCTTGCATGTTTTTGAGAAAGGTAAAGTCACTGACCTTTTAGTGTTCCTGAGAAGATTTAAACTGTTTTTACAAAAAAGGGGAGTATTTCTGCACAGTAATTTGTCACCCGGTTAACCTACTGACAAGCTGCAATTTCCTGTTTAATTGCAGATGTCTCCTTACAAACAGCTAATGTCTCAGGTGTGTGGTGAGCATTATTTACGCCCAACAGCTGAGGACAGTGGTTCCTATCACTTAGATCTTTGCTAACAAATAAAACATGCCAAGGTCTTTTCTCTGGACCCAAAGGCAGCAGAGCAGATAATCTTTTAGCTGAAATCTTCTCCTTCCCCCCAAAACAAGGTTGAGGGAGGTGATTCTGCCCCTCTACTCTGCTCTTATGAGACCCCACCTGGAGTACTGTGTCCAGTTCTGGAGTCCTCAACAACAGGAAGGACATGGACCTGTTGGAATGGGTCCCATGGAGGGCCACAAAGATGATCAGAGGGATGGAGCACCTCTCCTTTGAAGACAGGCTAAGAGAGTTGGGGTAGTTCAGCCTGGAGAAGAGAAGGCTCTGAGGAGACCTTATAGTGGCCTTCCAGTACTGAAAGGGGGCCTACTGGAGGGATAAGGCAGGACTCTTTACCAGGGATTGTAGTGACAGGAAAAGGGGTAATGGTTTTAAATTGAAAGAGGGTAGATTTAGATTAGATAATAGGAAGGAACTCTTTAATGTGAGGGTTGTGAGGAGAGAGGAGCAGGTTGTGAGGTTGTGAGAAGTTGTGGATACCCCATCCCTGGAGGTGTTCAAGACCAGGCTGGATGGGGCTCTGAGCAACCTGCTCTAGAGGGAGGTGTCCCTGCCCATGGGTGGTAGGTTGGAACTAGATGATCGTTAAGGTCCCTTCCAACTCTAACCATTCTATGATTCTATGACTTGCCCACAGTGCCTACCCTGAGTAGTCCCAGGGTCTATATGCATCCACCCTGCAGAAGAAAAGAAATATGAGAGACAAATAGGGCAGAGCTGAGTTCTTCTGATATTGCTCAGAAGAACACATTCTGTGTCTCCAACCCCTCCTTTGGCTGAAGTAAGAGGACCTTCCTGTCTTGGGACATTTTCATGCAGATTCTGAGTCTGAACTCAAGGCTTTGGTTATTGCCAGTTTGGAAATGCCCTCTTGGAAGTGCATTTCCTTCCTCTAGGAATAGTAAGTATGAAGCTTAGGTGTGTCCTGAATGAGATATACCACCCACTTAGGCTTTGTGAGTGGCTCAAGAGCGGCAGGTCCTAGGTCATTGGCAGAAACATTTTCTCTCCCGAGGAAGTGAAAGCAATTTAACTAATGGATTTAATAATTGCAGCCATTCAGACCATTCTTCTCATTCCTAAACATTTCAGCGATTATGGTCCTTGAAATCACAGACACTTTGCATGGTTTATCTTGTCAGAGATCTATAGAGGTAAGTTATGTCAACAGCACTCTGAGGTCTTTCTTTGAGAGAGAAGTATTTTACAGCAGAAGTGTAGTCCTGTAAAAAAATCACCTTCCTGTGATTATCGAGAGCTGCCCATTAACACAGCCCTTGAGCACTTTCAAGTTTAATTAAGGCAGCTCTAGCCCACAGGATGACCTGGGGCAGCCCTGGCAGTCAGGGGGACGATGCCCCGGAGCCCCACACGGGTGGTGGGCCCCAGCCCAGGTGCAGCCGTAGAGGTGAAAGTGCCCTTTCACTATTTGAGTGTATTTGGTTACGGTGGGTGGTTTAACCACAGGGTTGCAAAGTTCATACCAAGAGCACCTTATGTTACACTTGTGCTTCTGCACCGTGCAAGTGGCCAGGTATAGACATAATTCTAGGGCTTGCCCGTGCTGTAGGTGACATGTTTGGTGGAATAACAGGGAAATCCATCCTGTTTCCTCCACTGTAGAAGCACATCTTAGACTGGCATCATAGCTTTAATCAGCCCCAAACCAGAGCAAGCTGAAGTAGCTCAGGAGGAGCGTGTACCAGACTACAGCACTGGCTGCCGAGAAGCAAACTCAGGGAAAAGGCAGGTTTGCAGCCCAAATCCTGCCTGCCCGTAGTGAAGGTCGGCGGGGAGAGAGGAGGAGAGAGGATGCAAAGCCCGGCAGAGGAGGAGCCGGGGCGCTGGGGTGAGGTTAGGTAAGGCGAGAGCATGTGATGGCACAGACAAATCCGCCCTGGGCCGTGGGGACAAAGTGCACCGTGCCAAGGCAGGGCGACGGGACAAGAGGTGTGACCCCACGCTCCCAGCTCACGGCAGCATGCACCACCAAGGGGTGACTCGGTCACAACAGCTTTTTAGCAGGAAAAGTCCCTTCTCAGGCGTTCTGGCAGCATAGGACTGGTATAAATCTTCATCCGCTTAACACAGACTTCTTCGGTAACGATGCCTTTTCTGTGCGTGGCAGGTCAGACTTTCAACACCATCACAAGTTTAGATTTTTTTCTAATCCTGACAATAGATCAGTGTTCTGGTACATGGAAGTTGTGAATGTGTAATAAAACATAATGTAAGAGACACCGGAGTTAATGGATACAGTCAACTCCCCCGCAGCTCGTTCACTCTCCTCTAGTACAAATTTTTCCTTCATGTTAGTGGGAGGCAGAAAAGTAAATTTGTCTTCCTGAAGGGAGCTGTGTCAGTTCCCTTATCTGAGAATCTCTTTTTACAAACAATTTCTGAGTGATGCTTATTGTCTTATTTCCAGTAAGACATTAGGAAGTAAAATAGAAAAGGTTATGCCCTAGCCAGAGGTGATGCCTGTTGGCTGAAAGGAAAAGCTCTTTCGCTTGATACTCTCATGTTCTATTGCAACCTGTGAAAGGACAGAGCAATTGCTGGAGGAGAGGCAGCGAGGGTTAGGTGTGCTAACCACGCTCAGCTTCATGCCCCAACTCTGGAAGTCTCCTGCACATATCAGTTTGGAGGTGTTGATCCTCCCTCTTGTGAAGGAGTATCACAAAACCCCGTGATGCCCTCCCTGGCAAAAAGGTCCCAGAGGGAACAAACAAGAGTCTTATTTGCTGGGAACCTTTTAATTATCGAAATTGATTAGTACATGGTTGACTTGTGCTGGCTGGCTACCCCTGCTAGCCACAGGCAGTGGTCACCAGGTGCCTTTCAGTGACCCGTGGAGCTCACACTACTGCGTTGTGATGCCCTCCTTGATTCCCCCAGTGCCTTCAGCCTCTTGATACCGGCAGCACTAAAATTCACTGGCTGCATCCAAATTTACAAAGAGTTAGCTATTCTACCCTCTTATCTCTCTGGATGGCTCAGTGAGCTCCTCGGAAGGCTCTCATCTAACCTCTGTGAAATCTCATCAGCTTCTCCAGAGTGGTAGCAGTGCCATGAAACTCACTTCAGCAGGCTTCACATGAAATCTTTCCCCTGTTTTCCCACGAATTTGCTCAACGCTGGTGATTCAACACATGCTTTAAGCCAGCAATGCTGGCAGAAGGACTGGTCCCACCTTCTTCTTCACCTCTGCCAGCCCAGGTGCTCGGGGTGCAATTGCAAAAAGGCTGGTGGCAGCACAAGTGGAGGCTGCACGGGGTGGCTGTGGGAAGGACAGAGAGGGACATGACACTGGCGGCACCAGTTTAATGCATCTGTGAGTCTGTGGTGTGAAACACTGGTCCTCAGCAGCCATGGCAGGCTAATGAGGTCTAAACCTTTTTCCCATAGAGTGCTCTATTTACCCAGGGACTGGAAAGCAATCATCGTATTAACCTCCCTTATAGATATGTCCATCCAGAATCCACCCTGTATTTATTTCAATAGAAAGCAAACATAACACAGAAATGTAACGGTTGTGGCTATAGAAAAAACCTTTGGGTTTTGCTGGTTTCCTTTTTTTTTTTTTTTAATGTGCTAATTAATATCTATTGCATTCCATGGGTTGATTTGGCATCTGTCTTCTTTACATTTGGGAACCTAAAACCTGCTTTCAGGTTTAAGTGAAAGCACAAAATTGCACATGGGGAAACTGAGCCTAGTCTCCAGGGTGATCATCGGTGCTGAATTTCATTGCAGACTGGCAATTAGAATGTTTGCTAAAAATAAACCAAAAACTTTTTCTAGTGACCGTTAAGGTTACCAGGGTAACTCTCACTGCCCATTAACCAGAGAAGCCTAAGATTAAAAATCAAAAGGGGAAAGCCCATGGTGTCCCTGGCCAAATTTCCCCCTGGTGGGACTCCACCTACAGGGCTGCGGCTTTGTCCTCTCTATGCTGGGATGGGAGATGTGTCAGGGACTGGCAGAGCAGAAGGGGAGTCCACCTTTGCCAGGGCATTGACTGGGAATCCTCCATCAAAGCACCTGAATACCTCTGAAAAACCTCTTGAGAGTGTACACAGTAAAGCTGTTTTGAGATACGTAATTATATGTGTGTTTGTTGTATACTATCCACCCGTAAAGAGACAAGTGTTGTGGTACAGAGTGTATGTTCTCTGAAGGATCGCTCTGGTTTTTGGTCTGCAATAACTTATGAAAGTCAGGAAGTGACGAATTGTGCTGTATTAACTCACATTGTGTAAGAACAGGTGTAAAATATCATGTTATTTATTTAAATAAAGTGGTGTTGTCTCTTTAAATATTGAAATAGGCAATAAAATGGTTCTACAAACATGTGGGAACCTGTTCCACCAAACACAAAGTGGTTTTGTTAAAAAGAGAAGGGAAAGAAAGAAAAGGAAAAAAAAAAGTCTGTCACATAATGAGATCCTAATTTTTGTGGCTGTATTGTGGCTGAGGACAGGCTTATGTGTAAATGTACTGATAGACTGTAAAGACTTCTTTAAAATTAATGTGTCCTTTTGGTGAAATATTTCACTTGGCACATTCCCTTCTCATTCCACTATAGTCTCAGTAGTTTTTGAAGACCAAACATAACAGTAAAAGTCAACCCACCCCTCATTCCTTACTCTCCCTTCTCCTTTCACTTACTTGCTCACGTGTCTGCACTGTCACAAGATGCCAGGCTGCCACCCTGAAATACCTCCTGAAAGCCAGTTTCCTACCACGATCATCAAAATTACTCTCCTCCAGAGAATAACCCCACTGCAATAAAAGCATGAGCCTGTGATCAGCCTGTGGATCTCCCAAAGCATTTGGATTCGCTCTTTGTCAGATCCTCAGCGAGCAGAACCAACGCTTTATTAGTGCTTGTCACCAGGTGGAGGAGCCCAGTGCACCAGACAGCAAAAGCCAGATTGTGTGTCTGCTTGTAGAAGAGAGCCAGCTGAGGGGAAACACAACATCTCCTTGGAAGCCTGTTCTGTGCCAGGGAGCAGGTCCCTGTCCAATAGGTATTAGCACATTCCAGTTTATCTCATCTAACTCTTTTTTTTTTTTTTTTTTTTCTTCCAAATATCCAGCTTTTTCTATCACTCTATTCAGGACAACAATTATTTAGGAACAACCTTACACAGGTAATCCCACTACAGAAGAGAATAAAAGGCAGTGGAAGGTCTATGGGAAATGGCACGGACTGGTCTGGATGGAACTCTTTGCACTGTTCTCTTTCACATCTCTTAGGATCTGGCCCCTGCTTAGCTGTCCATCATCAGAAAGAGGAAACAACTAAATATTCATGGTATTATTATCATGGATAAGGACACTTCATTGTTGCATCCAAGCTGTATGTTAGGAGAGAAGATGTGTTTATATCCCTCCACCGTGGGAGGGATACCACTTGCAGCAGAGCAGCCTTCCCTCTGCATTCAAGTACATATTTGATAGGATTCGCTTTACACTGCTTATGGTTAAAAATCTTGTTGTTTTCCAACTGAAAAATGCAAAGTAAAGAGAAGTATACTGACTTTAAAAAGATTAATTAATCTGGTGGAGGGGAGTTTTGCAAGCTTATAACAGCTAAAAAATTCATACTCGCTTCCCTATAGACACCAGTGGGATTGAGACACGGATCTCATTTTGGCAGAATCTCCTAGATTTTATGGCTGGATTTCAGACTGATTCCTTCCACAGTCTGGGCCAAACCCCAGTTAATTTCCATGCCGCAGCTTCCCTGTCAGCAGAGCAGTACCTGCTTCTCTCCGTGAGTTAACGTTTGCAGAGTAGAATTCTGAAGATGAAAGACTTGTACAGTAGATGGGCTGCAGGCATTTTGGGACCAGGATCTGGGCGGCAGGTGTGTTTGTACAGCGCCTAACACACCACGGCCACGGTGCTGTGGATAAACAAGTATAAAAAGCCAGAACAGAGTGATTGCAATCACCCTTTGGGTTTGCAGTGTAAGTAGAACAGCTATCCTTCCTGCTCGCTCTCAGGAACTGCCACAAAGATTCTTCTTGTCCCTGTCTTTGACATCCTCCACACTGCTCCCTCTAACTTGGAGGCCTTCTAATTTTAGAGGTCTTATCTTCACACCCGTTGACTCTCCTGCCCCTCTTCATTATTGACCAGCCTCTGACTCTTAAGTTTTACATGCCCAGATTAAACCATTAAGAGAGCAAGGCAAATTATTATGAACGACCATCTGGTACAAACTGACAGTGCTTCCTCTGCAGAATCCCCCTCTATGCACATGGAGAGGTGAAGACACATCTCCTTCCACGCTAGGATGCTCTGAAGTTGCTGCCTGTGTGCTGCTTGGCTGGAGGTTTGGACCATGCTTTACTTTTGGGGAAATAAAAAAAAAAAAAAAAAAGAGAGAAAAAAGAGAAGGAAGAAAGGAATGGTTATGCCAGTTAAAAAACCTGGGAAAGGGCTGAAAGCTGTAGCTGGTTTGCTTCTGCAATATGCTTTTTTCTCTTCACCTTCTCCGGGAAGTGACTTTTCCCAGAAATTAGTCATCTCCCCAAGGCATGCCCTGCTCCCTCGTCTCCCACCGGCCGGTCGTGCACACTGCTTTCTGGCTGGGAAATCCATCCTCCAAAGAGCCTTTGGGTGCCGTTCCTCCTCTTGGCTGCTCGAGAAGGTGTGTTGTTTGCTTTGCCTAAGTGCTCCCGGGGCCTAATGCTCCGTTGTTATGTACAGACCATTTCTGCTGTCATGAATCATGTTTTACCACCCCTGTGCTTTTATTCCCGCACTGGGCATTTTGTTTTGTTTTTTTGGCCTTTCAGGCAAACACGTTTGAGTTTCCGTGTGTGCCACTGAAACGGTGCACGCCGGGTACACGGCACGGGCTGAGTTATTCCTACTGCCCCACCGCTGCTGAGGGCACTAAACCCACCTCTGGCTCCCTCTTGTTTTGTGCTACTAAAGGTAGACTGATTCCGTGCGGCCCAAAATAATTTTGCTGGAGACATGAAAGAAAGGAAGAAAGAGAGAGAAAGAGAGAAAAAGAGAGAAAGAGAGAGAGAGAGAGAAAGAAAGAAAGAAAGAAAGAAAGAAAAGAATTTTTCACTGAAAAAACCCTCATGCTGTCAAGCAAAATATGCCCTTTTCTTATCTTATCTGTTTTGAGTAACTCAAGCTATTTGCACAACGCCTTGTGCTAGGAAGGAGTTGTTTGTACATGTTTCACTCCCTTTTTTCCAAGTTTTGAATTTTGAATGAAATCTCTCCCTTCAAATTCCTCCTCCCTGTGAAAATGTCATGGTTTCTCTTTCCTGTGCTTCCCTGAAGGTTGGACCCGGCCCTCCCTCCCAAGATCCCTTCGTTGCAGATGGTTTTCTATTAATCTTCAAACCGCTTTGGAGAGCTCTCCGCGTCTGGCAGTGCTACCATCCCCTCTCCCTCCCGTCCCACCCACTTAGCCTCAGCCTAAGAGCCCTTAACAAATGACTCCCAAGGAATTTAAATGGCTAACGCTCGCTGGCCAATAAAGAGATGCATAAACTCTATAACCAGGTTACACGGCTCCTGCCATTAGGAAGAAAGGTTGGTCGGGCAAAGGTGCGAGTCCTTTTAACCTGTCGCGCTGCCATCGCGGGACCGGAGAGGTAAGGGAAATCTTGTTTGCTCTCTAGGGCTTTTTATCTGGTTTTCATTTATCAGGGAGCTGAGACCGAAAGTATGTCATTGTCAAGGTATGGGGCTTGGGTTTTGCCTTCCTTGAGAGGGTCCTAAAGAGTTGTTTGAGAAGGAAGCAACTACTTCTATGTTTGAACTACGAGCGCGACGTGTGAATATCTAAAAGAATTTGCGTAGCAAATAGCAAAGAGAATGTCAGAACAGTGAAAACTAAACCACTGATACTTTAGACAGAGGAAAACGAATAAAATTGTGTCTCGGAGATATTTTTTTCCCAGTATCTTAAATTAATGAAATGAAAGGCAGCCATTTACAACCGCCTCATGTTATGTTTTCAGTTGGGCTGTCTCTGCTGCTTTCCGTTTGTGCTGGCTGGTATTTTGGTCGGTTTTTCCAAGAGATAGACATAAAAATCAAGCTTGAAAAACTGGGTAACCAGTTGGTTAACTGGGTTAGTTAAAAACTAACTGGTTTAGATACAGGATTTGGGGCTTGTAGATTGATGGTGGCTTCCAGGATGGTTGAGGAAGCAAGCTATATATGCAATTATTATTAATACAAATGAATCTATAAAACTTGTTCTACATACTGAATATTTGATAGTATTTTAAGAGAATCAAGTTCTAGTATTATTCTATTCATATTTTTCTCACATAGTATGTGAAACATTTAAGGCTTCTATATGACATAGGACATGTGACATTAATCTCTTCACACTTATTTATTTATTTATTAATTTATTGCTTTATTGGGGTCAGTGCTGATAACAATAGTGAAGTTTGAACTCAAATCCAGAAAAAAAATCAGTTTACTCTAAAACCTTAAAAAAAAAAAAAAAAAAAGGAAATGTAGTTTTTGCAATTGAGGCTCAATTAAAACCAAGGACAAAATTGTCCATTCACATCTTGGACCAGATGCAGCAATTGTGTACAGTGGTGTCCTATCCTGGGCTGTGGGGAATTGAAGCCATGCTTCAAAATGTGTGTGTAAAGTGCTCCTTCACCCTTTGCACACCCAGGCTTGCCACGGGTGACAGCCCATGCTTGAAGCATGTGAGGGATGTCACAGCATGAGATTACTGTCATCCCTTGCAATGTTCCATGGCCTGACAGGTTGGGTTGCAGAAAGGGCATCTCTTTCAATTGTATCATCACAGCTGATATCTGGAGGCCTTCACACCCAACACAGCTGATGGTGGCACATGTTGGTGTTAGTTGATGATGTTGCACCAAAGACCTTGCCAGTTCTCAAAGAGTTGAGAGAGCTTTTTAGTTAAATTAACACAATTAATCCAACAAAACTGCAAAACATGTACTTTTCGCTTATCAAAACAAGGCCATAAGGCTGTCTATCAAGAGCAGGTTGTAATGCTATTGGTTTGATTATTTTTCC
The DNA here is from genome assembly GCA_004320125.1 of Scolopax mira. NCBI lineage: Eukaryota > Metazoa > Chordata > Aves > Charadriiformes > Scolopacidae > Scolopax > Scolopax mira. Next base: position 259,151 of record BJBW01001823.1, on the reverse strand, counting down.
ATTGGTTTCTCATATAGCTCTGCACTGTATAACTGAGATTAGATAATGTGTTGGATAAAAATGCATAAAGTTAACAAAGGAGGAGCCATTTTGCTACTCTTTTTAATAATTTCTATTCAATTCTGCATTTCAGTTCCATTCTTTGCTGAAGATATTATATTAAATATATAATATCTTGCTTGTCTTCCTTCTTCAGCTTTTAATTAAAAAAAAATAAATCCCAGTAAAGGTCAGCAAAAGGTGAATTTCAAATGACATCTGTCTCAAATCTGACTCCTTTTCTGAAGCACACAGAAATTTAATTTCCAAACCATAGGTATTTCCAACTAAGCTGTAATTTCAGTAGGCTTAAATTGTCTGGAATTAACAGTAATGGTGCCTCATGAGAGAGTCCCTGCCTTAGTTTAACTTTTTTTTTTTTTTTTTTAAATTTATAATATTAAACCTGGGCACAGGTAATGAGTGCTCGAAATCTCTTCCTTGTACTTGTAAACCTCGTTTCTCAATTTCAATCCAAGGTTCATAGGTTTGTACAAACTTCTTAGATCAGAGGTCAGGTAGAAATTGCTGCACTTTGCAGCTCCTTTCTGCCGATATGACAGAATTTCACAGCAAAGACAATTGCTTTTCATCCCCCTCTCCTCCGCGCACGGGCAACGCCAGGCAGTTAAAAGCATGATATGTGCGAGTCAGCCATTGGTACCTGAGTTTAATAAATAACTAACTGGGTTTCAGTGGTGCAAGGTGCATATTATACAAGGGGTCAAATGTCAGTGCACAAAGGGAAAAAAAAAAAAAAACAACAAACCAAAAACCACCACCCACTTTAGTCACTGACTAAGCCAAATGCTTTGAGTTTAATGTGCTTTCGGCAGTGACCATTCGCATCCCAGCTGCAGGTCGCTTTCTGCTGGTTTTCCTTTTGGTGAGGGGAGGGACCGCGTTGGGCCACTTTCAGGTCTCCCTGAAACCTCTGCCTCCTGCCGAAAGCAGGGCCCCCCCGTCGGTGCGGGGTTCAGGTGGCGGATACAAAACCGAGAACGTTGCAACAAAAGTAGTGCATAAGATTAGGGGGAACTGAAAAGTCTGAAACTATTTTTGTGGGACATTTTTAGATACTCTCGGTTGCACTGTAGACTGGAACATGTTGCTGTAATGTTTATGTAGACAGACAGATGGATGGATAGATAGAGTGCTCTGCATTATAATAACAAGGAAAAATCACAAGCACATGCATGTATATCCCTACTCCTCAGTGTTCAGCAAAGCCTTTCACAGATATTGTCAGTGTTCAAATTAAATCACCATGCTCATATATAAGATTTTTCTTCGAAGAGGCAAGTGAAATAGGTGAATATCTTATCTTTCCTTTCTTGTGTAATAATTAACAGGTCGCTCTAGTTCCAGCTTTGAATTTCAGTTGCAGACGATAGATTTTCCTGTCTTTCTTATGGCAAAAGCTTGCAAGCTCCTAGTTCACACTGAATGAAACACTTCTTCATTTCCTAGCAAGAATGCTTGCACTGCAAAACATCTCCCATCAAGTACAGCTCATCCAGAATAGGAAAGACTTGTTACATATCGAGTGACTACATTGCTCTTTATTTATATGTCACACATTTTCCTGTCTGACCATAGTAATAATAGACCTTGTTGACAAGATTGAAATATGGGAATTTGGGGAGAAGGGAAGGATTGTAGTGTTTCCTGATTTGGAAAGCTGATAAGAACAATTACACAACCCATCTCTCATCTTCTCAGCTTTCCTCAACATGTGTCTTCAATATTTTGCAGGATAGTACCTTCAGCCTCAGCCAGCGACCGGTTTGACCGAAATGGCTGAGAGTTACAGAATTACTTTGAGTTGAACTGGGTAAAAGACAGAGCTGGGACAAACAGTACAACGCACAAGTTACACAACTTGTTGGGACAAAGTTCTGAATGACTTGCAGCAAAGTGCATTACAAAATAAGGGAGGAAACTGGGTTTCCCTTACCCAAACTTCCTTTAGACGTGGTTTAAGCCGAGGTGGCTGGTTTGGCACTGCAGTAGCATAAAAACACTCAAGAAACACACATTTCATTGACAGAATTCACATTGCAGAAGCAAGGAAAATAACAACCACTTTGGTAGGATGCTCTAGGTGTTGGTGGTGCTTTGGTGCATCAATAAGTGTTTCATCAGCATCACTTCATTCTCGCCACAGGAAAACCATATATGCATGAACAGAATTTTCACTTGTGATCATCTAACACCAATGGCAAGAAGAAACGTGCCAGGCTCAGGAAAGTTTTCTCACTTTATTATTTGAGATATCATTGTTGATATCTCACTGAATACTGGTTTTGCAGTTTCTAGGCCAGGAGGTCAGGTCGCTGAGGGACTTCCATCCTAGCAATGTTCACTGCTGGGCACTGATAGTGCTCACAGATAACACTTTGACAGATCACACTCCAAATTAAATATGTCTTAGGAGGATGCAGAGAGCGTTGATAACAGAATAGGCAGGAAATTTGCACAATATATGGTAACTTTATTTTGCAGGGGAATCATAATTTCAGCTCCATCTTTTCAATTGGATATAAAATTACTGTGTGGTAAGATAAATGTGGCTAAGGGAACTGGTATAATATCGCTAAGAGCATTAGATCTGTGCTTGTTATTGTTCTTAATGATAGTGATGAAAATAAAAAGTTTAACCTTCAAATCCTAGTCTGAAGTTGTAGCCAATTGTTGACTGTACAAGTTCAGTGCTCAATTATCGCATTAGCATTCAAGTTTTAACTTGGGGAATTTGACGATAATTTACAGAATAATTTCAGGTGTTTTCCTCCTAAAAAGAAGCAAGAAGTAGAAGAACAGATTTAGAGTAATTTTGTTACAGCTTTGTAAGCCAGATACATTACTTTTTATTGGTGCCTAGAAGACATAACCAATCCCTGCAAGAATTTTAAGGCAGGAATTTCAGTAATTCCCATCACTGCCTTAAATATATCCCTATAAAAACCGTTATAGTCTTGTAACTGATGTCAGGGGGAGTAGTGCTAGATCCTGAGTACTGTTGGAAATATCACCCTTATGTTATCTTTCCCTTCTTTGAAGGGAACACAATCAAAAGACAAAGCCAACAGTTTTTGCTGTTTTAAATGGAACCAACCATTTTTAATGTGCTTAGGCCACTTAGGACTAATTTAAGCAGCTGAGAATCATGCATGGACCCTTTCTGCAGTAGCTCCACCCTGAAAATTGCTTTTCAGGCCCAGAATGTTAACTTACCCCAAACATGGCTAATATGACTAACAGACCAGGATAAAATTGACATTTAAGCTTGAAATATGAGCTCTCCCACTGAAATCAGTGGTCAGACCCCTGATGACAGGCCCTAGGTCAGGTTGCCAAGTGTCACCATTAGCAGAGGCGGGAAGTTCAGCCGCTGGCCTGGGGATTTAATAGGCTGGTCTTATCCTACCCCTTAGATACTTTACACTGTTCCTCTCTACATTTAAGTGTAGTGCTTCTGGTGGGCAGAGGGACACCTCTGCCCTAACATACGTGGGAAATGATGTGGTGCAGCAAACACTGCTGCGTGTGCATCTCCTTGGGTCCTGAGCAGCACCTGGGCCAAAGGGTTTCTCCCAGGTCACCCTGGCTGGAGATGGGCAAGTTTGATTGCCTTAATCCAGGCATGACAACGAGAATACACCGTGCGTTAGTGCTGCTGGCAGGAGGGTGGCTTCTGCAGCAGACAGACGTCTGGTTGGTGTGATCTCTCCTAGCTGCTCATCACAGGCTAGTGACCACATCTCTTGCCAGCCGACGTTCCTGCCCCTCCGGGTCTGCTGACACAGTTCACCACTTTCTCCACAGGCTTTTGCCAAAACCAAACCAGATTATGAAAATCCATCTTTTCAAAACATTTAACTTAGCCTGGGGCAACTTCTTCACCTAGCTGGGCTGCAGATAGAGCAATGTGTCTGACACACTGCAGACAAACACATGGCCTGTTGGTCTCAGGTGTTGCTTTTTTTGTTAAAAGACTGAAGACGTCATCCGTCCCTAGTAACCTTCCCTTTCTTGTATGAAAGGCTTTCAGAAAGGTCCCTAGCCAGAAAGCCTTGCTGAAATGTTTGGAGATGACATCCAGAACGAGTCACTCCATTATTTTCCCAGGGACAGAGGTGAGACTAATTGGCCTGTAGTTCCCCAAGTCCTCCTTCTTGCCCTTTTTGTAGGCTGTTCCTCCATTAGTTTGGGAAGGAGGATCTTGTAGGCCAGGTCCCTGCCCCAGCTGCAGCAGTCAGGCACAACATGGTTCAGCTTCGGGAAACAGCCCCAAAGACACTGGCTTTGTTCATCTCATTTATGCAAATAAATCTTAAGAAAGGTGTGACAGCCTTGCCAAGAAAAAGAGAACTGATGAGTAATGACACCATAGTTATGGTTAAAAGGGGAGGTAACTTGCACATTACCCTTGAGGCTACCTTACTGCAAACTGACGTGGCCACTGCGTTTTTCTGTTCAGACAATAAATCTGTAAACAGGCAGACCAGCAAGAGCATTTCTGTGGATATCTGATGTTTGTGATAAAGTTGTTATTAGTAAGTTGTTGTTGCTGTTGTTGTTAGATACATTTTATGCATATAAACTTGCCAGGAGAAAAGAGTCAGCTTTTGAAAATGAAGAGCTTTAACAGTAGCTATACTTCGAGCTGCTGCTCAGCCTCAGCAGCAGGATTACCATTGGCCCTTGTTATTTCAACTAAAAAAAATAGGAAGGTCATGTTTAAATCAGAGGGCTGTTACTCCCCTCTGTCGACAGAGTGTATTTAGTTAAAATTTCAGCAACCTCTTCAGAAGCTGTGGCTTAAAATGCAAAACTGTGGTGGTTTCTTGAAGCAAGCAGGCAGCTGTGCAGTGCCTGGGGAGGGATGCTGTGCCAGCTCGGCAGGAGTTTGTATGGTCCAGGGTCTGCAGCTGGGGTGACAGTGTCCCCGTCCCCTCCTGGAGGGTCTCCCCGAGCTCTCCTGCTGCCCCCCCGTGGTTCTGGCACCTGTCCCCCTGCTAGGGGACTGCCAGCCACTGTATCACCAGCAGAAGGACACTGGTGATGTCCTTCTCAGACCAGACACACCTGCGGTTTTTTTCTCATCAAGGCATGTGGTAGATTATGTCATGTGGCAATGAATGTTGTTAAATGTGTATTTAGCTGCATCAAGCAGGACAATGTGGGCTCTATAATTGTCTGAGGTATAAATCCAGCTCTGTGGAGCTGCACAGAAAAAGTTAAACATGTTTGATCACGAATCTTGATTTCCGATAAATCACATAGAGATAAAATGCATTTTAGGTCCACAAAGAATTTGTAATTATTCACTATCACAAACAGTGTAAGATTGCAGCAAAGGTGGCCATCAGCACTTACCGGCAGCTTCAAGTACAACTTCTAATACTGCTGGTGCCATGCAAAGTGCTGCCAGTTCCTGGGCAGCCACCAAATTACCTGCTGGTTTCTGGTAGGCAGGGGCAGCTTTGGTCCATCTCTCCTCTCTCCACAGTCCTGGTCTGTAGCTTTCTAGACTGTAGCCCCAACAACTGTAGATAACAGAATACAAAGGCTTTTATTTTGTAAGTTGATCTAAAATTGATGGTAATGACTTATTTCTAAACTCACCCAAACCTGGGGCTGTAAGTAGTTCACTTGCCAACAGGTGGCCCATGTAAAGGTAATGATTACTCCCCAGTGTAGTGTTTGTTTAACAAGCTTTGCCTTCATTCAGGGAAAAGTGAAATCACATTTTTAGGAACAAATTGTCAAGTGAAAAATGAAAATGTTTATCTCTGCCTTAATTTTTTTAATTGTGTCAAATAATTCCTGGGAGTAAATTGAAAACGTCTGACTGTGACACATTGAAAAAGGAAAACATTTGAATCTGAGAGAAACATATTTATCAATAGCATTTTAAAGCAAGAAGCTAATAAAACTGGTACACCTCCATAAAAGACCTGGCTTCAAAGAAATAAAGTTCTAAAGTAGTGCCTGGGCATCAGCATCACTATTACTGCCATCCTTCCTGTCTGCCTCCCCCTCTGCTCTCCATATTTTTACATGAAAGTGGCTCAGAAGCAGCAATGTGGAACACCTGGGGCCCAAACACACCTGCAAGGTCAGGCCTTACCACACACCAGGGCTCAGAGGTCTGGTTTCTCAATGTCAAATTAGAAGCTGAACCAGGCACAGTGGGGTTTGCCCTTGCTGGTGCAGAGCCATCTCTAGATACAGCCCAGCACAATTCTGGGCAGCTCAGGGACTTTACTGAAAAAAAAAAAAAAATTGGGGTGCTAAGGTCACTATGATTTCAACGGGTTTTGTGGAACATACAAATCAGACTTAGATTTTGCTCCCATATTTCTGTGGACTTGCCTGCAAGGTAACCAATGAACTGAAAATAGCCAAATCGTCTTAACAAAGGGTATATTTCAGAGTCCTGCATGAGAGAGAGAAACCTGGGTCCCATTGAATAACAGGATTACACAGAATAAATAAATCTGGTTGAAGCTTTGTCCTTTTTTTTTGAAAATAAGCCTGTCAATTCCAGATTGGGAGCATTTCTTATGGTGGTTTGTAAAGCTGTTGAACATATGGTTGTGGCATTTTGGTGTAACAAACACAAGTAATACCTGCCACATTAGATGTAACTCCAGCAAGTAGTGCTTCTGAAAAAGTTTTGGGGTTAGGAATGCCAAAAATACTCCACATGGTTTGCTAGTGGGAAGAAAAATATTTTTAGGTGAAAAGAAATGACTGATATTGTGCATGAATTCAAGAGTTCATCCTGCAAGTTTTATTAAAAAGATAGAACTGTGGCTTGATTAGACAGCTTAAATATCATCATAAGGAAAAAGCAGAGGTCTCGAAAGACTCACTAGCCAATCAGAGAAAGGTTTAACAAGTAATCCTAGCTGGAAGCAAAAGACAGGCAAATTTTCATAAGAAATACAGTATGCTTGCTTGTCTGAGGGATTGATTAGCAAATAAACCAGAAAGGGAAGTAGTGGGGTATACAGCTCTTTGATTCCTTAAAACCATGGTCCTTCTGGAAGATACAATTTACTCAGATAAATGTTATAGGACTCAATGTTCAAATAACAATAAAATGTAATGGTCCATATCATGTACAATCACTTGTATTAAATGGTCTGATGGATCTTTCCAGCTTTGAGAGTAGTTAGTTCATTGACTTTTAGAGTCACAAAGTGTTTTATTTAATTGTGCTCAGAGAGGAAGCCCACTGTTGTGCAGTTGTGGTCATTAGAATGGTCATCTCCTCCTGTATGTCCTGCATTTTCCACCCTCCACTTGTGTTCAAATGCAGAACAACGTTTCTTTGATTTGCCTTCCCCTTGCTGGCTTTAAGTTCTGGGCTTGCCAGCTGCTCTAAAGCAAGTTGCCCCTCAGCTTTTTTGAAGTCCTGTTGTAGTAACAGAAGAGACAAACACGTCAGACCTTGTACCACAAGCAGCAGGCAACTCGGAAGCTTGCCAGATCACCCTTTGCATGGAAGAACTGGTCCTCCAATGCAAAAGCATATTTATTATTTCCTGCTCAATTGTTATTGTGAAGGCCTAGAGGAGTGAGGGCTTCTTACCAAATGGGAACCACGTCTGGCACTTCTCATGCATTCACCATCTTTCACTGCAAAGTATGGCACCTGGCACTTGCACTGTTCGGGAGTAAATGGATTAGCTAAGTAATGACCAAGAGGGAGGAGAGGGCTCTGCAGGTGTAAACCACTTGCTCCATAGCAGTATCTTCCCTTTTCCAATCCCATGCCAGGTCCTTCTAACCCATTCAAAGAGGAGACGAGCCTCCTTAGGGTCTCGAGGTGCTTGGTGGCATCCCTTCATGCAATTTCAGCCTCCTGCGGCAGCAGATCTCAGTGCTGGGGTGGTACAGACTGGTGATCCTCACACATCCCTCAGAGAGGGGCTGTGCCTGCATCTGCTCCCTCTTCAATATAAACACTCAGGCTTGTGTGGCTCGTTCATCTGCTTTTCTACATCCTTAGTCCCAGTTTGAAAAATAACTTGCAGAACAACTGCAGGAAGAGAAAAGAGAGGGGTTGGGATTCTGGTGGTGCCTAACAGCTTCTAACGAGCATCCTCCTCCTTCCTTTGCCCAGGTTTTATCAGGCTGTGAATGAGTTTGACATCATGACTGCTGAGGACTCCACTGCAAGGATGAGCAACGATTCCTCCAACGTGGCTACCACGAAAGTCCCTGAAGGCGTTGCTGGTGCACCCAATGAGGCGGCTCTGCTGGCCCTTATGGAGCGCACTGGATACAGCATGATCCAGGAGAACGGGCAACGCAAGTATGGTGGCCCTCCTCCTGGCTGGGAGGGCCTGCATCCTCCTCGTGGCTGTGAAGTCTTTGTGGGCAAAATCCCTCGCGACGTCTACGAAGACGAGCTTGTTCCCGTGTTCGAGTCTGTCGGCCGCATCTACGAAATGCGCCTGATGATGGACTTTGATGGCAAGAACCGTGGCTATGCCTTCGTGATGTACACGCAGAAGCACGAGGCGAAGCGTGCCGTCAGGGAGCTGAACAACTATGAAATCCGCCCCGGCAGGCTCCTGGGGGTGTGCTGCAGCGTGGATAACTGCCGGCTCTTCATCGGAGGCATTCCCAAGATGAAGAAGAGAGAGGAGATCCTGGAAGAGATCGCCAAGGTGACGGAAGGTGTGCTGGATGTCATCGTGTATGCCAGTGCTGCAGACAAGATGAAGAACAGAGGCTTCGCCTTTGTGGAGTATGAGAGCCACCGAGCAGCGGCAATGGCTAGGAGGAAACTCATGCCAGGAAGGATTCAGCTCTGGGGGCACCAAATTGCTGTTGACTGGGCGGAACCAGAGATAGATGTGGATGAAGACATCATGGAGACTGTTAAAATCCTCTATGTGAGGAATTTAATGATTGAGACCACAGAGGACACCATTAAAAAGGTCTTTGGGCAGTTTAACCCTGGCTGTGTAGAACGGGTGAAAAAAATACGTGATTATGCCTTTGTGCACTTTTCAACCAGGGAAGATGCCATTCACGCCATGAACAACCTTAATGGTGTTGAACTGGAAGGCTCGTGCCTGGAGGTTACCTTGGCCAAGCCGGTAGACAAGGAGCAATACACTCGCTACCAGAAAGCAGCAAAAGGAGGGGCTGCAGCAACACCCGAAGTAACTCAGCAACCTAATTATGTTTACTCTTGTGATCCGTACACACTAGCGTATTATGGATATCCATACAATGCCTTGATCGGGCCCAACAGAGATTACTTTGTGAAAGGTTAGTAAGCACAATTAGGGGATGTGATGGGCAGGTTTGGGCCCAGGCTGATGTCTCCCAAGGTCCACTTGAGCCAAAGGACAGCTGGTGCTATGCACTTGTTTCTGAAACTCTCCTTTGGAGGTCTTTTTGACATTTTTATGTTCTGTTTCATTTTAATTTATGACTATACAGAGTGTATTTACCTATAAATAATTGCTACTGTACAGGCTAGTATGAGGGAGGCATCAAAATTATGGTTAAGAGCTAACATGCCAAGCACATAATGGGGAGGATCTGTTCTTTATGAGTACCAAGTCTGAACAAGACCCAGGACTCTGGGTCCTTTGGGGAGGATACCTCCTTCCAAAGAGATGGTTTCCAAGTATTAGAGATGGTGACAGAAGGCTCCTTCGTGCCTTCTCCTGGAGGTGTGGGTGCAATGACCAGGTTATTTGAGAAATACGAGCAGAAAGAATCACATGAGTGTAAAATATTTTTTAATTATTATTTGTACTTCACTTAGTTATCTGTTAGACATTAAAAATTAACTAAAAATCAGTTATTCATAAAAAAACCCTAGCAGCTATAACTTGTACTATAATTGCAATTATTCTGTACTTACAGGAATTATAGTTTCCTGAAATTTAATGTGTATTTCTATATAACATGCAGTTTGCCATTAGCATATTCTTAAAGCACCCATGTAAACCAAATTCTTAACCCTAGTCGATCAAGAATTTCAGCTTTTTCTCAATTTCCAGATTTGTACTTGCAATGAACTACAAAGGAGCTAACTGACAGTCTAAATATTCAATTAGGCCACCATAGAGTGCATTAATACCATAATGTCCAAAGCACTGTGGTAAGGAACACGTTGACTCACTAAGATAAATAAAGGCAATGTTTTTGGAGCTAGGGTATATTCACATCACTAATAAAACAGCAGACAAAAGAAACAGCAGTAGTCAAAATATGCAATGTGGGACAAAGTTGGTTAAAGGCCAGGTACAACTTTGGGCCACCTCTGCAGGGTCCCATTGTGCCAGCCAAGAGCCTGGGTCTCCTCTGAAGGACAGCTGGGAGCAGAAGCTGTTCCAACTGCATAGAAATCACCCTGGAGGAGCCCCTCTCTCTCTGACGAGCAGATTGTATCCATAACACTGCCCATGAGATTTGCATCAGTATAAATAAGCAGTTAATATACAGTCAAACACCAAGAACAAAACTTCCATGGGTTTACTGGGTGTTTCTAAGATGAAACTCCTGTTTTCCTAAGCAAGTTCACTAAGACTCAGAGGAAAGAAACTTCAGCAACCTCATTTCTAAGCACATGATCCCCCATCTCAGCCTGGGACCATTGGTGCTCCCCATTGTTGGGGCTGTTGCTCTCGGTTATTCACCATCCCCTTCTCTGTTGTTACCATAAGCAGGCAGCATACGAGGCAGAGGGCGAGGTGCAGCTGGCAACAGAGCCCCGGGCCCCAGGGGCTCCTACCTGGGAGGATACTCCGCTGGCCGTGGCATCTACAGCAGGTACCATGAAGGCAAAGGAAAACAGCAAGAGAAAGGATTCGAGCTGGTACCCAACTTGGAGTTACCTGCCGTCAATCCGGTGGCCATCAAGCCTGGTGCAGGTGAGTATGTGCAACGAGGGGAGGAAACCAGAGGTGGTGAGTGAGCCCCTGCTTCAAGCCCCATGTCAGGAACATGGGGACATCTCCAGAGGCACACAGTAGGACAGGGGACATGAACACCTGAGAGTTCTTCAGGCCAGAGAAAAAAAGGCCAAAGCTGTGCCCACCCCTCCTGTCACCTTTTGCACCTCCTCAGGAGGAAGCAGACTTTATTCTCCATCTAGTTATGTACACCAGAGCATGGTGATTAAGAGCAATCATCCTCTCTTTTAATGTCTCCAATGCTAATTTCAACCTGGGAGATTCCCACCCCAGATTTCCAGCCAGGCCAGAGCTCTCCCATGCTTGGTTTGGATTTCTCCGGTGCCACAAGGCTGGGAAAGGACCTGGGGCTTTCCCACTACAGCAAAGTCCCTGGCTGAGGCAAGCTCCTCCATCACCTTCAGGAGCAATGCAGGGAACCCTCAGGGTCCAGCTTTCATTGAGGCAGGAGCTACAGGAGAGCTCTCAGCTCTGCTGGACTGCAGAGATGGCCAAAGGGCAGGGGCAGGGATTGCCCCCTCCTGCCACATTCTCAGCTGGGTATCCATCAGGATGAGTATCATCCTGTCTTCCCCTCTCGTATTGTTTCAGCCCAGCCTTTGAGCACAGAACCACCCGGTCCATTTTCCCCAACCAAATCATAAGATCTAGGTACCACATGCAAGAATTTCATTTATAACATTAAATGTTATTTAATGTCTCTGAAAGCACATTACCAGAACTAAGGAATAGAGATGTGCCAGCTCTGCAAAGTTTCATACTGTTTAGAACAACCTTAAAGCTCATTTCTTTGTAAATGACTCCTGAGAGGTTACCCCAACACCTCAGCTGCCTTTTCTACCAGAAGGTACCACAGACTAGAGCACGTGAGCTCTCTGCCTTTGCTTCAGTGAGAAATTATCCAGGTTATTTAAACAGGTGATAAAACTGATTTGAGCTGACCGGGTGGACTTGGTGTAGAAGGAGAACTGGAAAAGCTCACAGATGCAGGTCTCTGCCTGAGGAAACAGTGGTAGTCCACTGGTAGTGGAAACATCTCTGTCTCAAAGACAGAGATCAGATCCCCTGTTGCAGGGGGTCTGCTCCAGGATCAAAGTGAGAACACTACTTGCTGGCACCTGTCCTTCCTACAGGCAGAATTGGACACCTCCAAGCTGCAAAGTTTCATCCCAGTGAAAGAAACCCATGTGCATATTTGGCTTCATTTCTGACTTACTGGCTGCACCTCCCATAGATGTCAGCATCACCTCTTAGTCCATCATTTATTGATTACTCTGTTTTCCTGATGAATAACCTCACTGCTGAAAAGCTCACAAGTTGAATGCTGAAGCATGCACTATGATGGAAATCATAACATCATAGAATAGTTTAGGTTGTAAGGGACCTTTAAATATTTAAATATCATCTACTCCAAACTCCCTGTCATAGGCAGGAACATCTTTTACTAGGTCAGGTTGTTCAAAGCCCTGTCCAACCTGAACGTGAGCACTTCCAGTGATGGGGGATGAGGCACGATGGGGCATCTACAACTTCTTTGGGCAACTTGTTTCAGTGTCTCATGATCCTCATCATAAAGCATTCCTTCCTTATGCCCAATCTAAATCTACCTTCTTTCAGTTTAAAACTGTTGCCCCCTGGTCTTATCACAATAGACCCTACTAAAAAGTCTGTCCTGATCTTTCTTATCAGCTGCCTTTTACTACTGAAAGACCACAATAAGGTGTCCCCAGAGCCTTCTCTTCACCAGGCTGATCAACCCCAACTTATTCAGCTTGTCCTCATAGGAGGGATGTTCTGATCATCAGCCCTCTGATCATCTTTGCGGCCTTCCTCTGGACCTGGTCCAACAGGTCCATGTCCTTTTTGTACTTGGGAGCCCAGAGCTGGATGCAGTACTCCAGGTGGGGTCTCACCAGAGCAGAGCAGAGGGGCAGGATCACCTCTCTTGGCCTGCTGTCCACGCTTCTTTTGATGCAGCCCAGGGTGTAACTGGCTTTCTAAACTGTGAGTGAACATTGACGGCTCATACCCAATTATTGTGATTATTGGGAATGCTCAGCAAAGTACATTTCTTCACAAAGCAGTGCTACAAAGCTCCACTTTGGACCATCTACAAACTCACCATTTTAACACAATCATTCTGACCACAGCCTTTGCCCTTTGGCTGAAAGACCACAGATCTAATTATGTTGCATTGTCCAAATTCTAGCATGAGGGAGAATTCTCTTAAGAGTTCATCTGTAGTGTCATTAGCCAAGTTAGCCAAGTTAGTCCTGGGAAATGAGTAAGAGTAAGTGAGCTGATGTTTCGCAGGGTTGGCCAAAGGACAGCATACAGACTGGACCGGTTGCTGCCTGAAACTTCTGCAGTACAAACCACATTTTTCTTTCCTGGAGTAGCTCTGCCTACAGCAGCCACACGTCCCTTGATCTCAACATCCAGATCAGGGACCCTGCCAGGACAGTATGTACCTCCACCCATCCCTCTGCTCAGGCTACACTCTTGGCCAGGGGTGGAGGACAGTGGTGGGCAGAAGGGGCTGTGCAAATCCAGGTTGCAGCCCCTGGTCCTCAGCAGGGCTCTGACTCTGGGACATGCGTGCCAGGAGCATGGGGGAAAATGCTGGGCAGAGAAGGCAGCACCAAGCCCACCACTGTGCATCAGCCACAGTACTCCCACCGTGGGGATGGCAGAGGTGGCCCAGGTCCCCCCCACCAGCATACGGTGCTACCTCCTCCGAGGACCACTGCAGGAGAGACAGTGCAGCCAGGAGGGAGGGTTTTTTGAGACAAGGTCCAGGAGACACGCTCCCAACACACCTGATGTGTCTGGTCTCTCCTAGTGGCCATCCCTGCCATCGGTGCCCAGTACTCCATGTTTCAGGCTGCTCCGCCGGCCAAGATGATGGAAGATGGCAAAATCCACACCGTCGAGCACATCATCAACCCTATCGCCGTCCAGCAGGACCCGGCTAGTGCCGCAGCCGCCGCCGCAGCCGCCGCCGCCGCTGTAATACCAGCCGTCTCAACGCCTCCCCCCTTCCAGGTGAGTTCAGCACACGAGTCCTGCTTCCCATACATCCTGCTTTCCATATGGCCTGCTCTGCATTCCCAGGCTGGGGGAAAAGCCTGGCCCCCTGCCCTGCTCCCATTCAGGAGATGCTGTCAAGGATGTTATGAACAGCCCTGCAGTTCATCTGACCTGTCTTAGACACCTGCACTTTGGACAGCTGCTCTCCCCCTAAGAGGAACCTCAATCTCAGATGGAAGGAACATCTCCCATGATGGCATAACTCTCATACTCCCCTCCCGCCATTATCACTTTGCCTTCTAAGGGGTTCACAATCCAGGGGGCGGAAACGGGATATGACAGCAATTAAGGACTTCTCTTTTTTTTTGAGGTCTGAACCCGATGCTTTCCTTCCAGGGCCGCCCCATCACGCCGGTGTACACCATGGCTCCCAACGTGCAGCGAATCCCCACCGCTGGCATTTACGGGACAAGTTACGTGCCGTTCGCAGCCCCCACCGCGGCGACGGCCACGATAGCCACGCTACAGAAGAACGCCGCTGCCGCCGCCGCCGCCGCCGCCTACGGGGGGTACGCCGGCTACATCCCCCCCGCCTTCCCGGCCGCCACCATCCAGGTCCCCATCCACGACGTCTACCAGACGTACTGAGACTGTCGGCAGAGGAGAAACACACACACACTGAAGGAACACTTTAACTATTTATGAAGAAACAACCTGGCTGCGAAAGAGTAAACGTTTGGGCTCGGTCAACCGATGCAGGAAGTGAAGAATGTCATAGAAAAAAAAAACAAAAAAAACACCAAACGTGTTTTGAAATATTTTCTACGCTTGAAGTTTTCACTAACTTTTTTTTTAGGCTATTTTTAAAATTTAACATGCCTGTATTCATACATTTCTAAAGGACCTCGATGCATCCAGCCCACCGCTGACGTGCATTTTTACGCATCTTAGTGGGGTTGCATAGGGTCTTTTTTTTTTTTATTAGCAGTTATATTTTCAATATATTTGTGGTATGAAGGTTATTTTTTAGTAACTTCTGCACTCCAGAGATGTCTATTTTGTAGTGCCTTTAATAATATATCAGCTATATATTAAAAAGCACACCTGAGCAGCTAGGGAAAGTTTTAACAATATATTTTGAAGAATTTATTCAATATTTAAAGAATACGTACTTTAGAATTTTTTTTTTAAGGAAAAAACCAACAAGTATCTTATTTAAGAAATTATACTGGAAAGTGCAATTTGAAAAACGTGCAAGACCTCTGCCTTTTTGTGTTGGCATTAATCCAATCTGCTTGTTCTTATTCAAAATCGGAAGTAACTGATATTACCCGTTTGGAAGAAAGAGAGAGAAAAAAAAACCAAACAAACAAAAAAAAAGCCTCCTCGCACAAATCTCTTCCCACTGTGATTTGCAGGTTTGTGTTAAGCAAAGGAAAGGCTCTGAGTTTTCCTTAACAACTGGATTTTCTATTTATTGAAGCTATTCGTAGTTGGAGCATGCACAGAAACGAGTAGCCGGTGTTTCACGCGAGGTGTCTTGACTTAGATTTTCATCCAGTATAAAGCCTAGGTTCTTTTTTCAACACGAGAAATTTCCGAGGTACTAGGGGTGGTAGTGATACTGGAATTAGTGAAACGGGGCTCGTCTCCCTCCCGGCCTCCCCCCAACAACTAACTCCCCTTCTCTGTGCCTGGAGCTGTACGTGCACAGCAGGGAGGGGGGGAGCGATTAGACCCGACGATTTTTAAGACATAGAGCTTGTAAATATACATTTTTAATATACGTTTTTAAAGTCGTTTTATGGTTGCAAACTTACACGGTATGTGGTTTGCCACAAAACAAAAACCTTTTATTGTGATGTTATAAAAAAAAGTTTGTTTTATTAAGAAGTAAATATATTATTGCAGTGTTTTGTGGCCTGTTTAAAGGCTTTTATTTAGTAGTGTGGTGAATGTAAAACATAGTGAAACGGTATAGAAATGTCTTGCCCATCGTATGAAGTGCACCAGCCCTGCAAGCACAGCTCCAGCGGCACGAGGTGCGAAGCAGGCAGTAAACAATTTTCCTTTACTCTTTGTGCTCTAAGTACCAACCGAAGGGGTTTCCTATTGAGTATATTTTGGCAACTGAACCACTTCCACGCCACGTCCAGCTCAGCGAAGTGACCTTTTAATTAATACACTTTTTTTAATATATTATTATTATTATTTTTCTTTGCCTCCAAACCGAGTGGCTGGTTTTATAGGTGCTCTTGCTCAGCCAAGCTGAGCTCTCCTGAACCCTGTCGCCCCCTTAGCTAAAGCACAGTGAGGAGGTTAACCATTAGGTCGGACTCTGCCCCTCCGCGCCCCTTCCCAGCAGACTTTTATTGCTCCTGAAAGTACACCCAGACCTTCACCCCGAGGGGGGAAATTTAGGCAAAGCCCCGAGGGGAGAGCCCCCTCAACCAGCCCTCCGGCTAAGGCCTTGTACAGCTCAACACTAAATGTCACCGTGGGTCCGTGGGCTCTGCACAAAGACCCCTGGGGTGAGGAAAAGGCAGTCTAGGGGTTTGGGTCTCTGCTGGCCCCTTTCCAGCCCCACACCACAGTTGACCCATAGAGGAGGGGTCCCACTCATCCTCTCCCTGTGGTAGGATGAGGGTCCCCGCCACTCACAGAGGTGGCAGGGAGAGAAAGAAGCCAACGAGGGGCAAACCCCAAGGTGTCCTGGGCCACTGGTGGGTGCTGCCTGTGCCAGGGCAGGAGCAGGCAGGACCTGGGGATGCAGGCAGGACACGGGGACGCAGGCAGGACATGGGGACTCAGGCAGCCAGGTCACACTGAGCCTCCCACCCACACTCGTCTTTTACACTTGCTTCTAAACCCTTTCATGTACACTACTACTGAGGTAAGTCTGATAACTTGAAATGTGAACATCTTTAGGTTAAGAACAAACTATTAAAAAAAAATATATTAAAAACCCCCAACAACTAGCGTGCCTTATTTTCAAAAGAGCTGATATTTTAAGCATTTTATTGTATCTCTGTTCTCTGTACTGTTGGAAGCCTCTGAGTCTATTTAGTTCTTGCTCCATTTACGGTACATTTCTAGGATGTAGTGAATAAAGCATTCTTTAAAAATGGAGACTGTTATTTCATTGCCACATCCCACTGACAGGTTTATCCACTCCACCAAGGCTGTGCTCCTCTTCAACCTGGGGTGAGGGTGTTGTGGGCAGGAGGGGAGATGCACTGTCCCACTGGCTGCCCAATCCCACCACCTGTTGAGGACGGTGACCTTCCCAGCAGGGATATTGGACATCTCCCTATTCTTCCAGCAGCTCCTGATCAGCCTAAATCTCTTTTCGCATCCAATTTAGAGTCAGTGCCTGGATGCGGATGGAGCTGAAGCTGGCACCCCTCTGTGCTTTAGGTCCACCCAGTGCACAAAACCTCTGTAGCTCTGTCGTATGTCCTCACTGTGGGGCAGAAGTGCTGTGGACTGGTATGTCAGTTTTCATCTCAGCGTGCTCCACCTCCAGAATCCCCAGCAGGTGTGAATCCACACAGAGAAAATTCGCTGCAAGTAGCAAATCTGGGGAGAAGAGCGGTGTGAGGGAGCAGAGGTAAACTGAGGCAGAGCAAAGAGATGGGAGAGGTGTTGGCCACTCTCCTAGTCCGCTAGGCAGGGACTAGTGCTAGCGGATAATCTGGAATTTGGGAAGAGGGGACAAAGTCACCTAATTTTGGCTGTTTTCCCTGTATAAACATTGCAGGCTTGGTTTAGGAGTCTGTGTGTCCCAGAAATCATTTCCACCAGCAGGACAATCTATCTTGCTCAGGGAATGGGCAATCAGCACGATGCTAAAAACAGCTTTCGAGGGGATATGGCCACATTAGGACTTCGCCTGCCTGTCAAGTCACACAAGAAGACTAACGTCTTCCTGGCAATTCGTTGCTGACATTTTCACCGACTAGAGGTCCACCTTCATTCACTTGGATGAGAAAGAAACCACCAGCAAACCACGGGCCCTTTTACAGTGCTCAGACATAAGGCATGCCCCTCACCAAAAGCAACATTTTCCAAGCGAGGTGAAGAACTGTGGCACACTGAGACGTGTTTCTGGCTCTTTCCTCTTTCACTTTATCCAAGATAGCCAAGATTAAAATGAATCTAAGCAGCTTTTTCTCAATAGACATTTTACAAGAGTTTTGTGGGGTTTTGTTTTCCTGGACCGCTGGTTTCTGACTTCAGTTTTGTAAGATCTTAATTAATGATTAACCCATCGTAAGGTTGAAATATGCAAGTCATTCTCAGGATATTAACATAAACAACGCCAGAGAAATGCAATTGTGCTTTCAAGATGACCTTGCTGCCTTGGGAATGTCAGGAGCTCTGCTGAGGCCTTGGGCACTGTGACAACTCCACGCACTGCCAAGTCGATCCCATTCTCACATGCACTTCCCTGGCAGGTTTTGACCTAAATCAGTAAAAAACAGCTTTTGACTTTCTTCAGGAAACACCACCCATTAACACGACTGGGATGTAGCTACTATATAAACAGATTAACATGAAATTCAAGTGGCTCGATACCACTCTGATATTGTAACATCTCATTTACATAAGCACTAGAACTCAAAGTACTTGCAAAAAGCATTTTTGATACATCTGGAGAGATATATTTGGTATTCCATCTCCTTCCCTGTGGCTGGTGTTACACCCCTGATGTCTCTGGTCTGGCTGGGTCCTGAGCACCTACTGAGCTCTCTGCTCCCACTGTGCCCATCAGCCACAAAACTGGCCCATCGTGCTGACCTGTAATATAAATAAACCCCAGACTTACAACATGAGAAACTACCTCTGCTGAGCATCTAAAAGCCAGCAAAATCAGGTTTTATGCTCCAGTGTGCCAGTTAAATGCTGAATCACACTTGACTGAGTTTCAGGGCCAAGTCCTGCCTGGCAACAAAAAGTTCGGAGGGGTGTTGCAGGGAGAAGCTGCAAGTTAGGGAACAAAAAAAGGCTGTTTTGTGGCACCAAGTCTTTCCTTCCTGGTACAAAGGCAGGCTGTGCCCTGCAATTATGGTCATTCCAGATGCCAAAGAACAAAGACACTGTGGAAATTTTTAGACATTTAGTACTGTAGAAGTACTTCAATACAAGTATTTCCTATCAAGCTGATGAATTAGATGAGGTTTTGGTTTGTTTTTTTTTTTTCCCTCCATTCAGAACATCAGGACTGGTGCTCGCTGGTTTCCTAGTCAAAGAAGACAGAAGCTCTGCCTCGCAGTCCTGGCTGAGGCAAAACTGCATGTGGGAGGTGAGCAGTCAAAGACTACGTCTTCACCAGAAAACTTTATGGGGAAAAATGCTCAGATGTGCTCAGGATTGTCCAGTGTGCACCACGCAGCTGCATCTTCCCAACATGGTGGCAGATGTCTCCATCTAAACAGGCTGTGCCAGTCGATGCCCTGCTCCATGGCAGGCCCTGGGGCTCCATTTCCATCCACCCAGAGCTCCCCACGGCCACCCACAGCCAGGGCATTTGGAAAGGCAAGATCATTAACTTGGGCTGTGGGGTTGTGCCCAGCCATACTGTTCCTGAGCTTCCACACTCAGCTGGTTCATAGGGTGGTCACCACGTTGTGTCACTTTTTATAGTCTGGTTGTCCACAGCTGTAGGTTCACTTTGAAGCAAGATATACTTTTGTGAATTTATTTATTTATTTCTAAACACACACATGTAATTTTTGCCAGCCAGGCTGCACTTTGAGCCTGTCCTTTCATGTTTTTGCAACGTCACAGGAGTTCAGCGTCAGCTAGGCCACTGCCTGCAATCTGCACACTGGTGGGAAGCAGGAAGCCAGATCTTCCTGAAGCATGAAAAAAACCCTGCAAAGAGCCTACACAAGCCACAGAAGTGGCTTCAGGCTAACCAGCAGAGAGAGTGTGCATTAAAATTGGTCAGAGGTAAACTGGCCTACACATAGAGCAGCTCCTTTGTTCCAAAGCCTTGAAGCAATGACTACAATGAGCAATTCTCACTCCTGTGGCAAACCTGTAGGATATGGACCAGGTTGTCTTGCAGTCAATCACCAGAGCATGCAATGACAAGGGATTGCTTAGTAAACTTGTGCATGCACTGGCTGTACACAAACAAGGCATCCTTAGTTTCTCTAGTAGTTGACTTTTCAGTTGTTGTCCCTCACAGGAGAGCGTGGATGAGCTAAGGATTCCCTCAAGGCTTGGCTTTGCTCCAGGCAAGCAGATCCCTTGGCTCATCAGCCTTTGTGCAGGATGCAGAGGGACACAATCCTAGTCAGCAGCTGCAATGCTGGCATCCGTGGAGGCACTTGTCATCCTGCAGTCCTCCAAGCAGCACTGATGCAGACGCCAAGAGCTTGGCAGAGCACTCAGGAGGGCTCTGGCAGACAAAATGCTGGGGACCACCAGCACCTCATCAAAGATCAGGTCACCAAGGGCATATCCAAGCAAGAAAACATCCAATAACCTTGCCATTTAGCATCATGCAAGCAGCCCAGGCTTCACTTCCACTAGCCCTCCACTACCACCAGCTGGGAAGTTTCTTGCTACCACCCAAAGCATTGCAGTAAACTCTTCCCAAAGAAAGACTGTCCACCCCTGCACCCACATGATGGAGTGCTACAGCCTGAGAGGGCTCTGGCATGCCGCATGCAGACATTCCTCCTCCTGTGGTATCCTGGCAATGTTGTTGGTCATCCAACAACAGATGACCCCACAGAGCTGCACCAGGCTCTGGAGCACACCCAAAGGTTCTAATGTTGCAGATGAGCCCTGAGAAGCATGAGATGATGTACATCAGGTTTGGATGAGGAAGAGCATTATGTCAGATTCAGACTTGCAACCTGAGTCATGAGGTGTTTCATGATGTAGCCGGTGGAGATGTACCTGGAGAAAGTACTGCGGACATCATCCAGACAGATTAGGAAACTGCGATGACATCCTGAGGCCCTGGCCAGTGGGAAAGCTGGTCAGAGAGGACAGGTGTCAGCCCGTGGCAGGGAATAAATTGTTTTGTGTCCTTGATTTGGATGCACAACTCTCTGCACTGGAGTTCCCTCCATGGAAGTGGTCTCCCCAGTGATGCACCTGGACATGTTCAGGGCTTTTCCCTATTATTGGCTTGTCAAACTGAGGACATCATTGGCTGAATATATTAGGCAACACTCACAAAAGGCAGAAAAAAACCTCCTGTATCTGTCTTGTCTGTTTTTCTCTTTTGCACATCCAGAAGGGCAATGTCATGAGTCCATTGGCTACACCCCCCTCTCTCCTCCTAGCATCTCTGAAGGGAGATGCACAGACAAGCTGGCCTTGCTTCTGCTGGCAGATGCTGCACTCACCTTCCAGCCAGTCTTCCCCAGGGTACAGACAGGAGAGTGGGCTGGAAATGGAAATGGAAAAAACCAGAACTGATTCCCCTGCCCTGTGTCTGATCTCACAGACGGTGAGGATGGTAAGCAGACCTGACCTTTTTTCTTAGGGTCCTGCAAAACTGAAATAAATGGAAGAAAGAATTCTATCAGCTTGTTTGGGCCTGACTGCTTATTTCTCTTTTGCCAGGGAATGTACTGAATATCAGAAAGTATCAGAAAGTAAGAAGGATGCTTTTTCAACAGCTCTGATGCTAAGCAGTCCTGTACCAGCAAGGTGTACTAGCATCATCTCCAGGAAGATTACAGACATCTTTATGGTAGGCATCAAAGGTGCAGCATTAAGTGCGTCTCAATTTAGGAAAAAGGTTTCTTTTTTCCCATAGACACTATTGGAAGCTCATTCAGAACCTGTCACTTGCTTTCCCTAAAACCAGACGGCATCCATACTCCATCTGACAAAGATGTCAATTGCACTTTACATAAAGCGGATACGCTCTAATCAGCAATATGTTTTTCCCATGGTTTCACTATTTTCTAACACAAAGCAGAAAAGGATTTCAGCAGTGCCCAGACCTCAGGCTGGGTCCCACAACAGGGTTGAGTTTCACCCACAAATAAGTTGCCCATAACAAAGACTGCAGCTGAGGAAGGTGTTGGCATGCCTTCAGCTTTTACAGACACTGCCACTGCCCAGAAGCAGTGGACAAGGACTCACCAAATTATGGAAATGTGCTATTTCTGCTGGGAAGAAAAAATCAAGTCCTGTTCAGCACTGTAGTGTCTCAGAGTTCCAAACTCCTTTATATCCATCACCCCTTACTCAGGAGCCAAACTCCCAAACACTGATCCAACCCAACCAACCTCCTCACTGTCCCTGGCAGGTGGGTTTCTGCCAAGTTCAGTCACCTCACCGCTGCCTAAGCCCCCACTCCAGCTCCAAGGGGTATCTACATACCCCAAAACCCCAGGGCATTTGCATTGCTATTTGCACAAGAGGCTACGTGCTGCACAAGGGTCTCTTCCAAGCTCACCTAGCATTTCTTAATTTCACCAGACAGAGACCTGGACCCCATCCCTGCAGCATGCACAGGGTTTTTAGACACTATTTTAAGAGACTTTGTTCCACATTTTGGTTTTTATAGGAGTTCTTCTCAGGCTGTTCCTTTAGGGGTTAGGACTAGGACAGCACTGAAGTCTTAAAGGATTAAATTTAAAAATAATAAATGCTGCTTTAAATTCAGTTTAAAAAAAAATCCACTCCCTGACAAAGCAAACTTCCTTGTCTTTCTGTGGCGTCTTTGTGAGCGATAGGAGGGGAGGGAGAATACGGAAATGTACAGCACTTGGCACTGGGTACACCTCAAACTAGTTTTTCAACATTTTACAACCAGCTCTGGCCATGTGACCTACACGGAAAGATAAACTGAGACATTTAATCCTTTTTTTTTTTTTCCATTTTTTTTTTTTTTTTTACCACAAGGAAGTGAATTTCATGTGGTTGTGATCATTAAATTACAGTAAATGATTTGCCCACAAGAAGAAAAAAAAAAACAAATAAAACCCAAAACCAGAATGCTTTAACATAGGGGAGGCTGGGACAGGGCAGCTGTTCATGACCAAATACCCTTCCCGAGCTTGAAAACTCTCCGTGAGCATTATTGTTTCTCCCTGGCTGTGGCATTTAAGGACACGTCAGCGCATTGTAGGTGCGGATTGCCCACCATTTGCTTTTACAACCAGAGTATGAATAACAACTTTCCAAAAGCCAATTGCTTTTTTAGCTAAAGCAGCAGTGATGACCTGCAGGTAAATCGTTAAGAAATTATTTAACACCATATCACTCAGGAAAGCAGCAAGCTTCACAACTTTTGTTTCACCTCCAGAATACCATCATCTTTTGAAATGAAAGCTGGGTGCCCAGTGTGTACTGAGATAAGAACAGCTGCCACCACCCTGGACCAGGAACATGTTAATGGAAATGGAAGACGTGCAAGAAACTCTGCAGACAGCGCCCATGAGTTGCCCCCAAGTCCATCCTGCCCATGAGGGTACACACCACCATTTTCCTGGTAGCACAGAGGAAACCATCACCCACAAACAACTGACGGGTGCGACAGCCGTTGTCAGAGTGCCAGTTGCTGGAGGTCATCTTCTCCAGCACTGAGGAGGGCATGCCAGCTGATTTCTGATAACTGTGGCTTTTTGCTTTTGTTTCTTCTGTTTGGCTGCACTCCCATGTTCTAACACACACCAATATTTTCTTTAGAGCAATGTTAGTCTCACTATTTAAACAACTTTTTGCTACAGTCTGCTCAATCTGTGAAAATGTTGGCCTAAGGAAGGTAACAGCTACTATTGAAAAGTACCTCTGTGAAGATACTGCTGCTGCCCCCTTGGACATGCCAACTCTGCATTTGCATGGGCCAAGTAGGTTTTTTTGTCTCAGGTGCTCTGAGAACATGACATCCAGATTTCCAGACTGGAGCTGGCTCAGCTTTGATCAGTCCAGAGCAAAAGCAGGTGAGCCATGCACACCAAGCACCCACCATCATCCTTGGAGAACTCTACCTTCTGGGTCCACCAGCCCCCAAGGGCTGAGCAGGAGGAGTGAGGGCTCATGTTTAACCAGGCTCAGCTTCCTGGTGCTGTCTGCCACATCCCCACATGAACCAGTGCTCGGGCATAACCAGGAGGTGGAGGGGAGAACCCCTGCAGCCCAAGGGAGCTCCCCAGCAGGAGCCCAGCTTCTGCTCCCATTTCAGCTTGCCCCCATCCATGGTGAGACAACGAAGGCACAGTAGCAGGAATGTATGAAAAACACGCAGCTGGTGATGCCCGGGGCAGGTGAACATGGCTGAACAATGTGAAAGCCCCACTGGTGGCACAGAAAATACCTTGCAGATGAAATTGGGCAATGCCACTTCTTATGACTGCAACAGGAGTCTTCCCGTGAGGCTGCCAACGCTCAGCCCCACTATTTCGTGCTAGGAGCCATTTTCATCAAACAGCAGCTCCCATTTATTCGTGTCAGTTGCGTTTTCCCCCAAAGACAGGCCCTGGGTCCAGCACAGGCCCACGCTCTCCCCCAGCAGCCAAGCTGTTTCCCTCATGGGCTGCTCCACCTGCCTCCGGCTCATCTGCTCTCCCGCTGCTTGCACAATGTCCATGCATCTCCCCAGGCCACAGGGCCGGCAGCAAGCAACATCAGCAAGGGGGCTTTTTTATCAAGCACCGACAGCTCTCTCTCACATCAGAGCAATAAATAAAACACTTCTGCCCCTTTCCCTTCCTGGGAAAGTTCCAGCGCTGCCCCCCCCGGCTTTCTCCTGAAGTTGTCTCAGGCTCTGACCCACGGGAGCGCTCCCACACCATGGCAATCACCCCTCAGCCTTTAAGAGGTTTGACCCCAGTTAACTCCAGAAATGTGTTTTTAAGGTTTGCAAACAGGGAAAGGCATGAGGAGAGCTGACCTGGCCCTTGTGAATGGCTGAGGTTACATTGTCTTTGTATTAGGGACAGAGAAAAAAATAATGAAATCCAAAAGGTGAACGAGTTTCCTGTGGTATCACTCCTCTGTGTGTCCGATTTAACTGGTGTAGCTCAGACTGCATCTGCATAGTATTTTTTTCCTCTTACCATAACTATGGAAAACTCCTACCAAGAAGCACTTTAAAATTTGACTTTGACAAAACTCAGGAACACCCCGAAACCGACTGTATAAGATGAGCAGTCATTTATAATAATAACTCAATTACTTTGGATATTTCAAGACAAGTCTTTAAGAAGAGACTACTAAAGCATCCTGGCACCATAACTTTACACTGGGAAAAAGAAAAGAAAACATGCCTGCAAGAAAGGTATTTCGGGATAGCTTTCTGATAGTTCATTACGTTATTATAAATTATACTTGGCAAGTTTTCATAGAGCCCCTCTATTCCTTCCTATTGTTGATTCCAGTCTTACCAGAACAGTCTTTTTTCTTTTAAATTAATTTTTACCTGTTTATTAATTGGGTCAACCGATAAGCCCCAAAAGGTTTAAATCCCATAGTGAGTAGAAGGAGTGAGAGTATACTCATCACCTGACAAAATTATATCCACATGCACTTCCAGAATGATTTTCCTTGGAATCTGACGTTACAAGACCAGTGTGATGGGCAGGACAATGTCACGGGTTTGGACAGGCTTAGAGATCTCAGGTCTTTTCCCTGCAAGTTTTCCACTTCTGCTGAGTTTGACGTGAAAGCAGCACAGATGGGCCAGCATGGGAACATGCAACTCCCAAAACAAAAGATAAAAGCTACTCTCTTAATGAAACCAGAAGGGAGAAGATAAAAAGTGAAGGTAGAGTAGAAAAACCTGCAAGAGGTCAACAAGGGAAACAAAGGGCAGCTTTATGCAACAGCTGGAAGGGCCAGCTAAGGCACTGATACCTAGTAGTTTTAATAGAGAAATCCAGTGTAATTAGGATTTTGCTTGTATCAAGAAGATAATGGCAACCCAAAAGATAAGATTTAATAGTAGATGAGGCTTGGGAAGATGGAGAAGAGAGAGCAGATGGTTCTCCTTCTCAAAAAGCAAGGGACCATCGAAGAAAATGGAAGTGATTGTCTAAATTTCACTTTTCTACTTTGATCAAAAAGAACAAAAGCTTTTGATGACTGTTCTAGGATCTATGATCAAAAACTGAGAGCCAGGTCCAAATGAGCTAATATCTCTAATTGAGAGGTAAATAAAGCAACTTTTGGGCAGCTAGTGACTGTTATAAGAAAGCACTTTTTTTTTCTTTCCCAGAAACACGGGGCTCAAACTGATGAAAGCTAGAAATAGAGACATTTAAATAGACATAAAAGGATCGATGTCAAGGATGAACTGATACAGGAACTAGCAAATGATAAAGCTGGGCACACCACGATAAGATTTCTGCCAAAAAGCTGTTCGGAGGCATCTGCTTGAGCATCCCAAGCAGGACACAGGCACGTGTTGGGCAGCTGCAGCCTCAGCCCCCTGCGCGGCTGCCCCGGCCCTTCGCTTCTGCTCCTGTGGGATGGGTCTCACCAGTCCAGCCCGAGCTGCCAACACCTCCCCGCTGGGTGGGGAGACTTACCCTGGCAGCTCACTGGGCGACAGCTTGCTAGCGGGCTGTTGCCAAAGCAACTGCTCCTGTGAAATTTTGATTTTTGGTTGGACACTCCCACTACAAGGAGCCTCATGCGATGGCCGTTCTGCTTAATGCAGGGGTTTGGATTTTTTTTGCCAGAAGAGAGACAACTGTGCCTACTTCAAACCTCTTCCGCTTCTACACTTGCTCAGTCCAAACTGCAAAGCAGCTTGAATTTGCCTAACTTGCTTGCCACTACAAGGAAAGCCAAGAGAGAAGATGGTGTTTCAAAGTAGCCCAAGATGAATGGCATAGAAGCAGCAGAGTGATGGTATCTATTTGCTTCCACACCATTTATAGCTAAACAGAATTCATCAATTCTCCCAGAAGACCTTTCATCTCTTCAGCAGCTGCACAGTCAGAACTTATGGGCAGCTGTGCCGAGTCTGATGCACGATCCATTTAGCCCAAGATTTAGTCTCCAGCAATGACAGAATTAAATAGCCAGGGAAGAAAAAGAACAGGGCAAGTTTATCTACCCTTATGCCCAAGCACTCCTCCAGCCTCCAGGTACTTCCAGCTCAGGGGATTTCTGAAGGTGGACATATCTTTTTATTTACTAACTGCCAACAGACATCTCTACCAAATTCTCTCTCTCTCTCAAGTCAAACTGAAGGCAGTTCAAACAGCCATCTTTCCTTTTTATTGTACATAGGTACTTTGTACCTTCCCCTTACTTTGTCACACAGTTGCTTCCATTTAAACTATATGTGACTTTCCTGGGTCTGAAACATAGGAGAACAATGTCTTCTTGTGGGGAAGGTGAAAGGAACATTCACCTTTGCAGACAGTGTGGTAGGTGATGGGTGTTTCATGCTGACATGCTGACCCATCCAGCAGTGGCTCCTCCACAATTCTGAAGATTTAGCCCTCATTCTGGCACTGAAGCAAAAAAAATTTTTTTATTTGAGACTCTAAACCCAATTTAGAGCATGTGCCCTCAAAAATAAGCCTCATATCAATCACTTTTGAAAATGTTGGTAATTATTGCTGGTTTCTACAAGGCAGTTCAAGATTAGCACATGAAGAAATAGCAGCCACACTCTGCCCACAGGGACAATTAAAGCTTACAACATACCCACTATTGCAGAAAGAGATTTGTATTGGCAGGTAGATGGCAGCTTCAGTGCCAGGGGCTGCCATAGGTGTTCAGGCTATTCAGACCATGCCCAAACACTGCTGGTTAGGAATATAGCCTGAGAGCATAACCCCCTCAGGCCTGGATTTGGAAAGAGGAGACCTGGGGTGACCCCCCCGCCATGTCCTGGCACCCTGGCAGAGCACACTCAGAGGCCCTGAGCCAGGGTATGGTACTGGGGCACAGATCAGCAACTAGCTGATTCACTAGTGCAGGTACATAAGTACCTACAACATGCTGCTCTGAAGGTGAAAAAATTCACAGTTAATTATTTTTGATGAATCCTCATAAGCATTTCAGGATTCTCCCATTTAATGTAGTGGATTGCATTTTGCCCCATGATTCATACTGCCTAGTTTTAAACACATAAGCTACATTTTACAGGTCGCATGGTGGTTTTGCTGCAGCTGCCCTGGAGATGCTCCAGGATGGCAGGAAAGGCAAGGCTGTGGTGCTAGTCCATAGGGACCCTGAAGCATAAAGAGGAGACAGCTGAGACTCAAGCACAGAAATTTGGTAAGTCTCTAGCACACACGACAACCACCTCCAGAAAAGCTGCAATGCCCCATTTGCGATACTGTCCCCAGTGATAAAACACAGTAGGACCACCTCAGCAAAGATGAGCTGAAAGGGACAACGTGCAGAAAGGACAGGGGTTTAAGCACATCTTCCCCTTACATAAGCTTCCAACAGCTCATGTAAAGGGCCATTCTGCAGAATGACCCCAGGTTTCTGTGAAGATTCACACCAGGGTATCCCTCAAACAGGAACAGGTTGGTTTGGGGCACTGGATCTCTGATTTCTACAGAGGTGGGACTCTCGGAAAGCAAGTCTGACCCTCACAAACACCCCTTCCATGAGTGGTCAGTCTGCAGGGATGAGAGTGAACCCCAAGTGCTGGCTGGTGCAGCTTTAGGTACCAAAACATCATTATCTTATTCTCAGGCTTTGCTGCCATTTTGTCCGCCTCCCAACATTCCTGGCAATGGCAGAAAGTTTAGAGGGAAAAAAGCAAAAGCCAGGTTTCCAGTCTCATGAAGAAGAGGAAGGTGCCTGTGCAACAGACAGTTCATCATCAGGTTTATGTCTGACAAAGCTGTTTCTACCATCTGATTGCACCCCAGTAAAATTAGAGGTTCCTAACCCAACTCTGAGATGTCATGCAAAAAATTGGAGGGAAGTGAACTACAAAGGCAAAATAGTCTTCCTTTATGACGAAACTTCAGAGGAGTAATTAAATTAATCAGTAGACTTCAACACCGCCTTTCATAGCCTGAGATGCACCAAGAGGTTAAGCTATAGAGGCCAAGTTATCTTTGTGACCTTTACCACCAGGAAAATTTACAAACTGCAATTAATAGATTGAGAGGCCAAAAAAATTAACCCAGATAGAGAGCATGTAATAAACCTCTGGCATTTCACTCAGCAAGGTTAAAGCAGAAAAGCCAAGACAGAAGCCAGGCTGCGCTACAGCCACTAACTGCAGCCAAAGGAATTAGCATTGATCTTCTCATGAGAGGAGGTTTGCAAAGTGTCACATAGTTGTTATATACTGAGGCCATAAAAGTGAACCCACGTACTTCATGCAGGATCTATAGTTGTTGGACAGTAAGGGAACAAGAACAAACTACAAGTGACTGTATAGATCCCCGATAAGATACTTTTTCATCCAGTTTTGCACTGAACCTTGGAACTTCTAGCTCACTACCAGATTGGAACCCTGTTCTCTCAATAGCATGCAATTAGGTGAATTACTTGGTATAGATAAAGTTGCTCTTTGGAGAGATATTACTTACAGTGAGACAGCATAACCCATAGGAGTGATAAAAAGAGGGGAGGCTCACTTACCAGGTAAAGAATAACCAAATTCTAACAAAGCTGGGTTTTGTTGGGCACACCTTAACCTCCCCCCCCGCCCCTGTAGCTCTTCCTGGATTAAAGTAATTCTCTATTCCCTTTCCCTGCAGATTTAATCCATTTTAAGAGAAATCTTTATCTCTGTAATACAAATTGCCTGTATTAGTTTATACACCAATAATACCTGAGTGCACCTAAAGGTGCACCTGAGAACCACAGAGCTGTAGGTAAGTCCAACACACCTTTGGGACACCTCCAAAGCAGCGGTCCTGCTTCCAGGGGCATGAAGCACCCATAGGTGTCAGCAGCCTAGGCAGGATCCAGAGCTTAGTCAAAGCAGCCATTCCAGCACTATGCTCTATTTCTAAAAGTGCCACCTCGAAGCTTGTCAAGAAATGCTTCCTTTTGTAAAAAAGCTTGTGTTAAGTAGAAGGAATAGGGAAATCCCTAACAATACCCACTATCCTAGCTAAGCATTAGCTTAGCTAAACATCAAACATATCAGGCAATGGAATAAAACAGTACCGCCCTGTTGTGTCTTATATTCACCCCCATACAGAGCGATTGAGTCACACATCCTGCAAGAAAACCATGAGGTGCAATCACAGCAGTGAGACCAGCAGCAGCAGAACCATGGCCCAGAGCTACGATATTTCAGTGCCTCGTTTTTGACAACGAAGCACCTCATTGAAACGATGGCTAACAACTGCAAATCTCCCCATTGGCGCTCTCCAGTCTGTGAAAAAGCCCCATCATCCATGTGCAAAATCTGAAATTTTAGGTCCCACTGCAACCCCGCAAGGCTTCTTTCTTTTGAGTTCATCACTTACAAGTTTTCAGATATCCTGCATGGACAAAAATTTCTGAAATCAATAATTGTCCCATGCTCCTTCACTATAGGCAGGGCTTGATGTATTTAATGGATTTAAGCCAATACTCGTACAAGTCTGACTAATAATTACCTTCTTGTTCTGGCTGGGATTTCTGTTTGTTGTTTTTTCAAAGAAAATACATGCTATGAAAAAGCAATGTAACAGTCACAACTTCAGTGCAATGGGAATAAGTACTGACTTGTGTTTTGCTGCTATAAAAAGATGAAATACCTCTCCCCAAACTGACCATATAACCATCCAAGCAAACACACTCAGATCGATGACAGAGTGCCTGGTAGCATCTGCAGCCATTCTGCCTTCTCAGCAACATTGCCTCTTCCCCACTGCCAGACATAGTGAGAGCTTCAAGTGTGAGTCCTTCTGGGATGGAGAGGGAAGGTGAAGGAGTCACCCACCTAGCTGGGCTCAGGAGGACCACCTCCAAGGAACAGAAGCAGGTACAATGGAAACAGTGTCCTGGGGGAAGGTTAGAGCATAAGAAAAGACCGGTCTGCAATTTAAGTGCTATGGGCCACTTGAACTGGACCAAATTACCTCTGGCACAATCTTATTACATCTGTTACCTCATAGAGTTGCACAGTCCCCACACTCCAGGAACCTTCCAGAGGATTGCAGTCTGATGCGACAGTGGAAGTTGGCATTCTGAACTATTGTCTCCAGGAATAAGTGCAGGCTTGGATTACAGCAATGAACCAGCCAAAACACTATTTCTTCTGCCTTCTTCAGAAATGTTAAAAATTGCATTTACCAACATGTCTGCCTTTTGAAGTGAAAGTCATCTGTGGAACTGCCTCTATGATTTCCCCCTCCTTTAGCTGGCTGTAGATACAGTCTCAGACATAGAGAGGACCTCCTTTAACACTAATATTAATGTGTTTACAGTGAGCAGGGTATGAGATTAGTTATAAAATAATAGAGCAAGTGATCTCTTTTTCTTCATCAGGGATGTTTCCCTATCCAGTCAACATCTGTGGCTACTGAACTCAAGGAGATACATTTGAGGGACACAGAACAGTACCATGAAGCTTAAGGTGTTTCTTACACTGGGTATGGTCACAGCATAGGGCATAGCAGCATTCTTTCGACTCTCAGAAGAGAATAAAGCACTAGGAGTAAAAGGGCTGAAGAACTCAGAATAACTCAGAGAAGAGTGAGATCAAGGGAAGAAAGCCATTTTGCACAAAGTCTGTAATTTGAAGTTCATCAGAAAACTTAAGTTGACAAAACTCTATAGACCTAGTTAAGGGCTCAAGTTCCTCTTGCCCAATGCCTTCAGCAGGGATTTTCTCTTGGTCTCAGAAATATGTCTCCACTGCTCATGAAGCCTTCCATCTGCAGTACTTTGAGGACTAACAGACTACCTCAAATCAGTTGTATTCATAAGGCTATTAGCCCGCACTCTTAGTTTATAGGTCACACTATAAAGCATGGCTCCTGCTTTAGAGGAGCAGGGGACAGCCTTTCAGAACTGCAATCTTTGCATTTGCCCATGGGATACAAATCTTCATTTACCTAGGTCTTATTAAAAGGTCAGAAGGAACAACCATGCTAACAGGGCACCAAGACTCCACCACTTGTTGCATCTTGGAGAAAACAGAATATTTAGGGTTAAGAGCAGCTTTTTTTGGTAATCATTAAAAGATTGCCTAAGCAGCTCTGCCTTGAAGCACCCAGGCAACTAGAACAGCACTCGTGTGACCCCTAGAGGTCTCAAGATTTAGGTGAAGAGCTGAGCTTTTGCAAGGTGCTGACTTTCACAGCAGAGACTCTCAGCACCTCTCCTCCCTTCCCTTGGGGGCAGAACCTCCAGGCTGGTTCGCTGCTGATGCCTCAGGAACTGAGGATCCCAATGTAATGCTCCTAGAGACCAAAACTTGCTGGCTTGAAGCACTGCTGAGAATTCACGCTCAAGGGTGCTGTGCCAAATAAGCACTTGTCCAGCCCACTCCATATGGAACCATGGTGTTGGAAATGCTCATTGTTACCATTCAAACAACCTCTGCAGGGTACAAACATGACATTCAAAAGCAGAACTACGGTACAATGTACCTGAAGGTGACTAAGTTTTGCCCATATCTGAACACCAGAACCCTGAGCTTACTTGCACCACACTACTGGCTCAGTGCAAGGGGACAGTTTATCCTTGGGCTTGTGATGCTAGTGTTGAGCCTTTATCAAAAATTCCAGTCCTTTGCCTATTTCATTGAATTCCACTGAGTTTTTAGAGTTGGAAGGAACTGTAGAGACCATCTAGTCCAATTCCCCTGCTGAAGCAGGATTGCCCATAGCTAGAGCAAGTCACTCAGGACTGCATCCAGGTGGGTCTTGAAAATTTCCAATGAGGAAAGAGATTGTCTCATGATCACTGTTCTGTTTCCAACTATGCTAAAAACACTAGAACAAAAGCAATTCAAGTGTTACTTGCCACAGATATCTTACTGGCAGTCTCCTAGAGCTTTAACATGCTGAAAAAAAGCCCACAGGGCACAATACCTTTAAACAGCTCTGAACCATGTCAGAAGCACATATATCACCATCTTGTGAGAAAGCTAGACAGAAAGTGATTTGAACATACATGGGAATCAGAAGTAATTTAGGACTATAAAGTAACCCAGAGGAAGCCAGCCTTCCAGACCACATAAGTGGTAATCTTCATACTGAAGGTCACCAGACACTTACCTTTGGGAACTAAGCTGAAGGGTGAGGCCCACTAGTTTTCCAGCAGGACTCTGGGTAAGCTGGCACCCTTGCCCCTGGCTGAGCCAGCAGCCCCTGCCCTAGAACAGACCCACTGCTACAACACAGCCCCAGGGCAGGAGCTGGGTTTGACTTACTGGCAGTCCACCCCTGGACACAGGATGCTCAGTGAACGGCATGAGAAATAGAAGTAGCTACACCACAGCAAGGACATGCTCTAGTGAACTAACTCACAGGTGCTGATGAATACAACTTTCTGCAATTTTACATCTTTCACCTCATTTTTAGTTAGTTTTTCCCTTCTCTTTCCTCCTTCTTATTTTACAAACACCATGTAGCATTATTTTGCAACACATCTGTGTCAGGTGCCACCCTCTAACCAGCTTTTGGCCCTATGGAGGTCACATCATCACTTTCATCACCATTGAACACAGACTCCATATTTTAACCAAATGCTTTTTGTGTGAAGGGCTTTTCTGGAGGCTGCTCCAGATGACATGACCATTTGTTTAACCATCCTGTTGGAGACCATTTTTGCTACAGTGAAATGCTAACAAAAGGCACTCCCTGCCACTGCAACATAGAGCAACTTGGCAGCCTTCAGCTAGAACTGAAAATACAGAATGAATAAAAGAGACGGATCTATTACTTACCTTTGGCACACAAACAACAGAATCATACAGATGCATGCATTAATCACAGTATCATTCTTTATTTGTTCATATTCTACAGACTCAAAAATTTTTGGCCAGCACATTTTTAAGCATGCTAACGGAGAACTCATAAGCAAACAAAACCAGAATACTATGTTATTGTACAGTATTTAAGACCGCTATTAATCAATATTATCAGCTAGTGGTGACACATAGCAAGCAAATACCCAGTGAATTACAATTTACTCATATTATTAACTGAAACACTCTGCTTACCATAATCTGGGTTAGGTTTAAGCAATTTTAAGAACCATGTTATTTTTTGGTCCACTCTTCCTTTGCCAGCTGTCATTCCATTCCAATTAACTTGGACCAGTGCATTCTTCAAAGCAAAGGATAATGTGAGACTTGCAGAGTGCAGTACCCAGCAACTCCCAACATCCTACAGAATATCTCATTCAATGAGGAGTGATACAAATAAAAATAATGGCATTTAAAAGAACTAGAAATGGATTTTTGTAACAGGTGAAAATTGCAAGTAGCTGTGTGAAGAACCTGGTAGAGATAAATGCTCAGAATGGCAGAGGAAGCAAACAGCAATACCTGCTCCACAGAAAAATCATAATTCTAGGTGGGTTACTTAGAAGGTAGTATTTAATCCTTTTTTTTAAATAAGTGTTTTCAGGAACTAGAATGAAAACCCCTCTTTAATACTGCAGATGCGATTTTTTTAATCTTGATTTGCATTTTCTGGATGCTCACTATATTGACTGCTACCATGAAAAACAAACTAAGGCATAACAGCTCTGTGCAAAAACTGCACCTGGGACTAAACACAAACCACATTCTCCACCTTGCTTTGCTCCCCATCGACTAACATCCCTCAACAGCTATATTTGTCCTTCATCCCGTTGCAGAGGTACCCCTGGATTACCATCTCAAACACAGCCATTTGGAGACACAGCACTGCCACAGCCACACAAAGCATCTCAGGACCCTGCAGGACCAAGAAGGATGAGTCAGTTCACCACTAGCCTGCTGCAAAGTCAGTCCCTGCACCTCGGGTAAGGAAAAGGCTGACTGCACCACCTGTGGGACTCACCTTTGTGGTAGAGATAGACTTGGGAACACCTTATACACCTGACAGCTTCCAAGAGCTAACATGGGCTTGCAAGACCCAAATCAAAGGAAGGATGGGTTAAACTACTGCAGTGTGATAGAAAAATTGCAGTGTTTTCCTGATGGCCTTGCAGGCCTTCAGTGGTCTGTGGAATAATGACTAGGAATAAAATACACAAAAGTATTTAGAAAAAAAAGAGATAAGAACAAACCTGAGATGGGTAATTGCAATCTGTTATTCCTTACTGCAAGCAATGTAAACCCAGTATTATTCACTGCCATCTTGCAGAATGGAGTTCTTAAAAGGTGTCCGGAGACAATGAAGCTCTAATTTGTGCAACCGAAACTAGATACAAAATTCTCTGCTACCTCTTGTCTCTTCTATACAGTTGGACTTGTCGTTAACAAAAAAAGATTTCTCCTTTTTAGTGGACTTCAGAAACAATGAGAAGAGAGATGTTCAGCTTGCTCTCCTCCTTTAATTGAGCTCTGCCTGCAAGTACAAAGGAGGTGGTTGCACACCAACTCCAGAGGCCACCTTTGGTCCTATATCTTGTCACTTATTAAAAGATTTTAAGAATGAAAACAAAAGTTGACATTCTTTTTGTCAAGGAGTAACAAAAGTTTGTAAGAAGAAAAGATGGATTCTTCTCAGTTTTATAAACAGAATGAAAGGAACCCGTCTCCCCTACACTCTTCCCATCTCCTAAGCAATCATGTGACAGGTCTTCCATTTCTCAAATTGGGACAGAGGCACACAATCTTGCCACACTCCTGCATTTCTTGAGAAACAATTCTCAGGCATTTCCCATGCTTCTGTCAAGGTCAGAGAACAAAGCTTTATTAACCACAGGAAAAAACATGCAGACAGTCAAAACATGAGGAAACCCACTTCTTTATTTCAAGATGTCATTTTCTGTCTAGGATGATCCTTTGGGGTTTAGCCTGAATCCTCAAGCTGCAACTGCCACAAACAGAAACAAGTTTCCTGGGGTAGCTAAGAGCATCTCCTACCTTGCTATATCATTGGAAACTCAACACTCCAATATCCCATGACACTTCATCTTCAGTTCTGTAATCCTGCTCATGGAAGAGAGCACAGTGAAGGCATCACAGAAGACAGCTTAAATTTCGCCTTATTTAAACACTGCAATGACTTAATACAAGAGGAGAGAGGTGATCTCTCTGCCAAGAGATGGTAACAAAAAAAAAATATTCTGTCAGCTCATTCCTCAAAGGCCTTTGCAGCACGCAGATCTCAAATGGTATTTTTACAGCATCTTTGTCCTCCTCAGTAAGTCACCCCTCTGCACTTATATTAAGTCTGCAGAGTTATTCAGACAGGCACATAGTTATTTTGCTGTTACTATAATCAGTCATTCGTCATCTCTGGGTTTAATCTTCCTCAAAGATTACTGGATCTAAGCACAAAACACAAAAAGGAAAGAGGAAGAGACCGGGACAGATAGAATTAGGGTTGTCGCATACAGTTCTGATTATCTAACTTGCTCACCACTTGGTTGGTTTAGAGCAGGGTCTTTTTTTACTGAAAGAGCTAAATACAGGAATATACAAACTAAACATAAGACCTTGGAGGGACACAAGCTACAGTTTAGTTAGCTGGTTTAAAGCTAGCTCAGGAGTTTCTATCTTGGGCATGGCTGCAATAGCATGGACCTTGGGTCAGCCCTTTCACCAGAAGCGTGGCCTTGCAGCATCACTTCATGTTTTCACCCTGGAAAATTACCAAGTTCAAAGATGTGGCTCTGAGGGGCCTAACATGAGGCTTCACAATAACAATTCAGGTACCAACTTCTGCAGCACTCATCTGCTGCTCACATTCTTTATTGAATCCGGAGCTCTTATGAGCTAAAACCAGAAAACTGTTTGTTACAAGAACAAGAATAATATTTGCTTTTGGTAAATAATGGAAGAGAAACATTTGAATAGTGCCTGGTGATCCAAAGAAAAGGATAACAGAAAATAATTAAAAAGAAAATGTAATGGTTAATAAATTCAAATAGCTAGGAATAATTTTCAAGTCATATTATTGTAAGAAAGAACTCTTTAGTACTATCACATCTTCACATAAAACATGCTAGGCAAGTGCAAAGTAGGATTTCATCATCATCATCCAAGCATGCAGCATGCTGAGGAGCATGATAAAAAGGCCCATGACCCACTTAAGAGTGCAGAATTTCCCTTACACATGGAAAGCCCAGAATTGCAGCAGTTTCCTTTGAACAGAATGGCATGGGCACAATCTGAATTTCTAAGACATTCTAAGTCAGATTGAAGGTCTTATCTAAACCTGGAAGCCACCACCAGTGGAGTGAAGAGCACCAAAGAACATGCAGTCATGAATCCCTAAAATATTGCTCCACTTTTCAATACTTTTTGACCGTATTTAGTAGTACGCTGAAAGTATTTTTCTTCCATGTTTTTCCATGACTCTTTAAAGCAATATAATATTCCAGCATTCACAAATCCTGTTGCAAGGATCAACACATTCCCAGATATTGTACAGCCTTCACACACATTGTACTCCTCCTCTGTCACACACTCTGTATATTTGATGTACCCAGTTCCTACATGGGAAGATACAGTAGACAGTAATCTCTCTACTTCCTTTATGACATAAGCCTTGGACAAACCCTTGATCATTGGTCATCCATGCTGAAGATTCATGTTCTCAACATTTTACCCTTGTCTTTAAATACTTTGCCCCCTCAGGTTTTGGGATGATATTCTTCTCCACAAGAAAGAACAAATTGGCAACTGCCTCAAACAGGCAGTATGAGTGCCAAACCCTGAACTCCACAGGAAAAGAGTACAACCATTTTTCTGCATAGTGAAACAGTTTGTCTTCCAAAGAAGCTATTCAAAGCTACGCTGGTTGACTGGGAACTGATAATATACAGGGAACACACTTAAGACTTTTTCCACATACTGAGTTTATTCTTGGCTAGCCACCCAGTTTAGCTTTACACTAGAACCTGGACTTTAAGGCTTGCATTATGTATGAGAATCCAGATAAGCTTACAGCATTAATTGTTCCACACAAAAGAAAACCTGCCATTAGCAATTCAATGCATCATTTACATCATCATCATAATTTCCTTTCTTCCAATAAATGTTGGCATAACTACTGCATCGCTTTGTCATTTTGACTCCTTATTCTTAAGTTACAGCTCTACAGGTATGTTCCTATTACTGCAACAATTATAAAAATGAGTTTTATCACATGAACTTTTGACTGGGATCCATTACAGTGTCATTCTGCCTCTCCCACTGCATCTAGAATATCATGGTTTCAAAGTTCAGGGTGCTTTGTAATAGCAATTTATCTGACACGCGTATGCCTGGGGATACTAGCTTCTCACTTTGTCGCATGAGACACCTTCCAGAGCTCTGTTAGCCTGAGTGGGTTAACAGGAATTAGCACAGGAAAAGGAGGTTTTGGTGTTGTCAGTGGCATATACACATTCACATACACAAGTACTAAGGTGTCGAGCAAAGAGTGTTGATTATGGTATTATAACAAGCTTTTAAGATCATGCTTTTGTGCTAAGTAATGCACAGAGCAACCTCAGCTATCCTGTGAACAGTTTGAAATTTAAATACTTAAGAGAATGTAAGAGTGAACAAGGAACTCACATGGGTTGAACACTGATGAAGGTCAATAAAATGAGCAGTCACAGGCTCCTATTTCATCAGTCTCAAGTGGCACTTAAAAGCCCATCTTGCACAAATGCCCAGGGGAATGAGACATCTAGGAAGGACAGGAGAAGTCTTTCCAATTATTAGGCTCAAGAGAAAGAAAATGGAAGGTTGCCCCTCCAAGTTGGTGAGGAAGCAGCCCTGGGAATCCAGCTATTGGAGTCACAGTGACTATAGGGTAACATTCAGCACCAGAGGAAGATCAAGGTAACCATCACATTCAGTAAGCTCAATAGTATTAGAAGCAAAAGACACAGAAGATAGACATGTAGAGCCTATGAAATAACAACAGTGATCAGAAAGAGCTACAATGGAAAGGTAAGTTAGGAAGACACACTAAAAAATGACAAAAGGCAGTATCATGAAGGGACAATTTTCAGGAGCTGCCACCGTATCAAATACTTTTTTTTTCTGGAGAGAGAAAAAGGTTGGTCAATTTACAAGGTACAGAGATGCAGCCCTGTGAATACAGTGCTCCCTGATAGGCTGCCTGCTTCATCACTGCAATGCTCCACACCATTCAGCCCAAAGCCATGGCCACCCATGAAGATGGAGCCCAGAATGCTTACTCAGCAGCATTATGAGGACAGCACTCCCCTACTAAAAGGCAAAGACTAACAAAGCCCTCAGCTGAGCAATGTCTCAGCAAGCTGTCACAGCCTACAGAATCAATTTGTTTGTTACAGAACACAAGACAAAGATCTCAAAAGCACCCCTGTTCCAAAGCTCCACTGAAACAAGCTAACCCAGTATATACAGATTTACAAAAGGAATGTCTTAGTCTTCAGCTAAGGTGCTTTCCCAATGATCAGCACGCTCATAAAAAACACCATAATAAAGAAAATCCACATGAAAAACCTGTCCATCACTTTGGCAACTTTTTTCCACTCAATTCCTTTGGCCTTGTTTGCTTTATGGTCTCGAACACAATTAGCAATATACTCAATATTTTTAATCAGCATTTTGTAACAGGAACAGCAATTCACAGTCTCCCTAACATTTTCACCATTAACTCCATAGTTTTTATTCAAATTTCCGTTGAGCTTCTCCTTGAGAACAGAGTCATCATTCCTCCTGGAAAGGTGACCCCTTACCTCTTTATGCCTCCTCTGACACCCATCATCCCCCTCTAATTTACATTCTTCTTCCCTCTCTCTTTTTGGACTTGTGCAATTTTCACCCACATCATAAACAAAAAAGATTTTTGACATGTAGTCCAAAATAATCACCTTGGCCCAATGTGGAACAGGCTTTGCTTCTGAGCCACAGTGATGGAGATTCATTATAATGATCGTCAATGCAGTGGAAGCTGTGATCATGGTCATAGTTGCTATGTAATACTTTCCTGGAACAGAAAATAAAATCATATTAAAGACGCTACCCTAATACAAAATTGTAGAAATAACATGACAACACTGTGCTAAGCATAACTGCATGTAAAACCAATTCTTAAATCACCCTGATTCTCTAAATATTTAGATCACACTTAATTTACCATTTGAAAACAAAGATTAAAGTCATTAAAGTAAAACCTCATACTCATTACTGGCCTACCTTTATCACATGAGTGACTATTGTATTAGCATGGTAAATATTTGCAAGCCAAAACCACCGAGTTCTTGAAATGCACCCAATCAAAAAACAGCTTAAAAAATGTTTATCTGGAGCCTTGCTCTTTTCCTGATGTCTGTAAAATTCTAGTGTTGACAGCTTCACATGGCACATTAGAAATCCCACTTTCTGATGTATCAACAGGAGTGGCGATAACGCTTTGTTGGAGCTATGGGCACACTCCACACCAGCAACTGGATGCCTTCACATTCACACAGGGCAGTGAATGCCCAGACCTTGCTCCCGTGCAAGGTGGCAGCTCCCAGCCCCACGCTGCTGCCCTGCAGCCTCCACAAGAAAAGCACAGGCTGGCACTGATGGCACATGATGCAGGACATGAGCCCAGTTTTCAAGGAGGCTGGAAGGGTTGGTGAGGAAATAGAAGAAGACTGAGGCTAGGTCTTGGGGTTCCCTAATTTAGGCAGCATGATAGGAGGGTAGGGAAGATACTGCAGTACAGCAAGCCCATATTCTAGGCAGGAATTGTTGCTGCTGATGTGGGAAATGCATTCAACCCTTCTATTCATTGACCAGTATTCTGTCTCAGTTAAGCCATACAGTTTTTCATTTAAACAGTAATAAGAAGAATAAAAATAATCGATCTGAATTATCTTAATGAAGCTGGAAGCCACTAGGGAGACAACCGTGTTCCTGGTCCTTCAGAAATCCCACCACAGCAGCCAGGCAGCCTCCTGCCCCAGGGGACAGATCAGCCAGGGCAGGAGGGGGTGTTCCAGCAGAATGCAGACAGGACAGTGCTGAACACCACCCTTTCCAATATACATCAGCTCTTCTGAACTCTCAGATGAAAATCAAAATTCAGCATAATGAATTGCCAGGCATTACTATTCAATGGGTCAATTGCTGAATATTACGTCAGCCCTGAGTGTTCCAGCTAGGCCATCCAACCACACGGATGTGACAGAAACATATCATGAAAGTCTGGTCTTGTGCATACAGCTCTTGCTTACACTTTTTATGCTGGTTCTAAAATTATTTTCCATTACTAGCTTTATTACAATATATGATTTGTTTTAAATTTCTAACTATTTTTAATAAATAGAAATAGCTAGGTAATAGCTAATTTAATATAAACATAATATAACCTTAAAAAACTGCAGCATGCTTGTACAAACTCCATGCATGTTTTTAAGTATTCCACTATGTTTTAAACATACAGCATCTTTCTCTTCCAAGATGTCACAAATTACATATAGTTTCCCTGACACACAGTCCTGTTATTAATAAGCCACATTTAAAGACAAAGTGTGTAAAGCTCACCTATCAAGGGCACGTTTTCAGAGGGAGGCATGATCTCTGCAACCATCAGCTGAAACACGGTCAGAGCAAGCAGAACCGTAACACCCAGAGACACTTTTTCCCCAGAGTCTGCAGGGAGATAGAATCCCAGCGGGGCCAGGAAAGAGATCAAAATGCAAGGCAGCAAGAGATTAAATATGTAGAATGAAGACTTCCTTTTCAAAATCAGTGTGAAGGTCACATCTGGATAAGGCTCAGAGCAGCAGCCATAAGTGATGACGTTCTTAACTGCTGGCATACCATGAATCTCCCATTCCACATCTTCTACAAAGTCAGAGAGGTCACCACTATCAAGAGAATTGATGATGTCTACCTGATTACCATTATAGGTCCAAGACCCAAATGTAAGGTTGCACTGCTGGCTGTCAAAAGGAAAATAAGATACATCCACTACGCATGAGCTCTTTGTGATAGCTGGTGCATCCCAAGTGATTTTTCCATCATATCTCAACACAACATTAGTATTCACTGGTTCTGAGAAGTCATCATCAGCCCTAAAAGACAAAAAAAAGTAACAGTCAAGATCAACAGGCAAGAATTTAATGCATGCTGGGGTAGGGGAGAGGGAAAGTCCCTTGTTTGACACCATTAAAAGCATGCTTCTGAAATCACATTATTTATACTGAATTGTATTAGGAACTCACTATTAATTATTATTTACAAGTACCAGTGGCCATTAATGTCAAATGTCAGTACTGCTAAATTATGTTGTATTTGTTGGCCATAGCTTCTTCAAACTTGACCTCAGACAGGATACAGTAGGATAAGAATCCACTCACAGATGAAAGTAACATGCCTGCCACTACTGGCCTGGGAGAGCAGTCAAGAAATAACACCTTTGCATAGCACCCTATGGTGGGCACACAATCTTCCAGAGCTCTTCAGCAACCCCAGCAGAAAGCACTTCAGACTGACAGGGTATTTAACTCCCAATGCAGAGAAATTCAGAGAAATACAGCAAAGCTGTATAGCATGATCAATTGCCAAATCCCATCTATGGCTTTATTGCAAAATATTTAGATGATCAACAACAGATGTTAAGACAAAAAAAAAAACCACAAACCCCTTGCTAAGGTATGGTAAAATGATACAAATTGTGGGTCGATTCATCTTTTAACCCCCCTCCCTTCGACAAAATTCAAGCTGATTTTCTCCAGCCACACTCACTTGTTATACAGGACAATATCTGGTCTCCAAACCAAATCACTTGGAATTCTGATAGAATCCAACCCA
The DNA here is from genome assembly GCA_004320125.1 of Scolopax mira. Taxonomy (NCBI): domain Eukaryota; kingdom Metazoa; phylum Chordata; class Aves; order Charadriiformes; family Scolopacidae; genus Scolopax; species Scolopax mira. The sequence goes on along the minus strand of BJBW01001823.1, from coordinate 216,320 downwards.
TCATATTTATCTTTGTCCCATTTGAGGTACGCATCATACCAGCTTTGTCGAATCCATAAGTAAGCTGACAAAATTTGGTTTCTTTCATCCTGCATAAAAAAGTAGATATATTTCTAGCTGAAGGTGACAAAAGCACATCCTAGATGCAGGCAGTATTTGTTGTATAGCTTAAAATAGTGCCCAAAACAGGACAGAATGCAGACGGGTCACAAGAATGTTTCAAATGGATACATATGACCATACACTGTACAGGGAGGTTATTTATTTGGGTTTTCTCTTGTCCAAGCCTTCTCCCTCCCACGCCCTCCTTAATCACAGTTGTCTGATGCTCCCAGTATCTAAAAATTTGCCTTTGTGAGCTTCAGAAGACCAAACAGCTAACAGAGTCAGTCTAACAAATTCTCTGAAAGCTTAGCAAGGCCTTGAAGTTGTAATATAGAAAACACAGAAGTGATTTTCCATCCTCCTTCCACACACATTTTTTTTGCCTTAAAAGTATTAAAAAAAAAGTTACTTGAAGCAGAAACAGGGAGTTTATGTAGAAATTAAATGCATCTTAAAAAAATCATTTCCTCTATTTAAAACTCAGCAAAAGTTACCTGGAGGGTGCGATACCAACACCTACCTACAAAAGAAGTCTTAACAATTCAGCAGGTCTGAGTTTGCACACTCACAACTGAATTCTTAGCCTTGCAATCAGATAAGAATCTCCAAAGAACTGGAGACATGACCCTTCTAAGGGACCATTACTAAAGTTACTGCAACAAAACACAAGTCGGTTTTCCTACTCCAAGCAAAAGGGTTACAGCTAGTACATTTCTGTACATCTTTAGGAAAACAGAACTGTGCTCTTACTCACCATGTCTTTAATTTGGGACAATGTGATCTGAAGGGTGACATTCAGTACTTTGTCTGTGTCTTCCACTGGTCTTAGTGCATTTGAGTAGTCTTCAAACAGTTTATTAAACAGCATGTGAGCATATTTTCCTTTGGCTGATTCTACAGCTAGATAATACAGATCCATTCAGAACATCAGATTAAGCACTGAGTAGTACCGGAAGACATCCTCCTTCTACACCTTCAAGTAGTATTTGCTATAATTGGATTTATCATTCACATACCAGAATATAATTTAGTGTGGAAAAGAAGTAAACCTGATGAAGCTATTTAAATGAAGACAGCATTTACCTGCAGTAAATGAATAGCTAAGTCTAGCTTTTCACATCCACTAAAAATCTCTGCATCCAGAGATTCCTGCCTTTTTTTGAAAGTAAATATCATTACCTTTATTTTACTGGTCATTTTTATAGGCTCAGAGATTACTGACTTACAGTCACACACTTACCACGCTAAAATAAGCGGCAAAGTCTCAAGTCAAACCTGCTCCCCAGCAATATGTCCCTAAAAGCAGCACCAATTCCTGCTGCTTTCAGAATTTACTCTTTTTTTAAAAAAAGTTAATAATAAATTACCCCTCAAAGTCATTGGACTAACATCTTCCCCAAACCATGTATCTGGAGATGCTTCTTACTATCCAGATTTAGTGACTAAAGATAATCCACGGAAACTTTAGATTTTTACTGACAGTTTTGCCATCCCACACCGTTTTGTGCATCACAGTTTCTCTAGGCAGTGTCTGTGTTACCTCTAGATAGATTCACACATTCCTGCAAGCAAGGACAAGGACAATAACACAAGGCTTGCACAAATGCCAGCTGGCACTATGTAGGATGTACGTGCTTTGGAGCTCATCACTCAGGCGACTCACAGCGACTTCCTGAACTAATTAGAGTTCAAAGCAAACCTTTCCAATTAAAAAGAAATCCTAACAAATCAAAGATTCACAAATAGCATATAAATTTTCTATGTACATGATCATTCATTCTGGCTATGCATGAGAAAGACAAAATAATCCAAAACAGATTAAAGACTTCTGGAGCTCAACCATGTAAGACACACCAGGACACCAGCTCCTGTCGGAGTAAAACAAACCTCAATGCAATGTTTCACTATCAAGCAGCATTCTCACCTTGAAGTATCACTGCTGTGAACAGCAACCACAGAGAGATGCGAGAGGAAGACAGGCTATTTCTCTTCATTTCTGGACCTTAAATAAAATCATTCACCAGAGAGCACAAAAATGTTTAGCACTACCCAAAACTAATAAAAAAAATAATAATCAAGTTGCACAACAACAAAGTTGCTGGGGCACCGATCAGATGCTAGAAGCAGCTCAGCAGCTCTCAGAGTCCCAGAAGGATAGATGGTCTTTGTCCCTGCCACCTCCTGGGGCTCTGATCAATCCTCCCTCTCCTGTAACTTGAGAGCTGCCTCTGAAGCTAATGCTAAGAGACAAAACAAACAGATAGGATATCAATAGGAAAATTGTAGTCCATTGCATTTTTTTTTTTACTAGAAATGCAAGATTTGTCCAATTTATGAAGAACCTCTTTAGATTTCTCTGGTGGGACATGTTTTTACTGCCCCTATGTTCAACAACAGCTTGCTCAGAACTTGTTCTATGGAACTCATGGACCCTCAAAGAAGTCATTTAATTGGTATACTCCCACATTGAATATGTCAAAAAAAACACCACAGAAAAACCAGCCTACCTACTCCCATGCTGACAGAACAATGTTTTCACCTACAAGTGACACCACATGGTAGAAATGTAGGTACACCAAAGTTGCACAGACATTTGCAGTAGCCCAAGTGTAACAAGCCCACTGTGCAAACAAGACCTACACCGCTGGTACAGACAACTGTGAGATCAATACTCACGATGAATCAGGAGCAAAACTGGACTCTGCAGACTTAAGGCCATTTCCCAAAACAGTACAATTCTTCCCAGGAGAACTTGGCAAGACTTTACACATAATTACAGAGTTGCCAGATAGTTCTAGCATTTAGCCAGAGACTTACAGGAGAGAAATATGAATATGCCACACTTGGCCTCCCATCTACCCCGATGGTCAGATCTTCATTAGCTGTGTCTGTATTAGTCACATTGCCAAGTTCATTTCCTAGTCCTGCAGGCATTTTATTACATGTTTCTCACAGACAAGAGATTGTTTCCTCTTTCCCGTAGCCCAACCCATCCTTCATGATATACTGCATTCCATTTTGCCAGCCTTATAGAACAAGAAGAGTCACTAAAGTAGAAAGATGAAAATATAGAATGAACTGCCAGCAAAAAGAATTGGCCCAGAGTAGTTCTGATCCACACAAAATACAAAATACTATTGCTTTACTCCAGTGTAGTCTTTTGGCTAGAAGGAAGCTGATCTCTTCATACACATAATTTCTACGTAGTAGCACTCTTAGCTCTTACTGGTTAACGTTTGTGCTTTCGCAGGGTCTATAAATCAATGACCATTATGGCCATGTTTAATAGGTAAGCAGTAAATAATTTCAGTCAAAGCATCTGTAATAAAATTCATCTCTGTCACTTCATTTGCTGAATTGTCAAAGGGGAAAAAAAAAGTGGACAAGTCACAAGGTCAGAGCAGCGCACAGGCAGTTTGTAATAACCTGCTTTTTCCATGGGAAGAAGGTATATATTGTTAAGGACAAATCAGAGACGGAAGATGAAAGATTTTTTGGTTACTATCAGATAGTATAGTAGGATATCTTTAGTCCATGGAGGACTTTTGTCCATGGTACATTTGCCATCATGTCAGCAAGTAGCTACCGCTTGGCTTCTCTCACTGTAATTACAAGAGTGACCAGGGGCACTGCTTTAAGTGTGCTGCTGTAAACACTATTGGAATCAAAGCTAAACTTGCTTTGCCACAGGCTTGAGACAATCCCGTGACCTGTTAACACCAGCAATATGTATCTGCCAAGTAGTGCAAACTGATGAACTTTAATTTGCATAAGATCATGTATATTAAACAACCCCACACCTTTATTGTAATGACAGCTTAATGGAAAACTGCAGGCACTCAAAAGAAAAAAACAGGAATCATGCTTACACATATAAGAAAAACACATAGTTTTTCTTATATACACATATTCCATGTGTTATTCATTATAAACTTGCAAAAGGATAGATCATAACTGAGATCATATTATCAGTCATCAAATATATCCAGTATCCAGCCACATATTGGACACACAGACAGCACATGCATACAAGAACACACTTGTTATGTTTGAGGTGCTGCACTGATTACTCAGTGCTATAAAAAATAAAACTAAAATACATCCAGAAACCCTTTCAATATTACAGATACAAGCAAATTAATCATCTTAGTATGCCAGAACATTTGGCTTCTTTACATTTGTTCACAAGAAATCTGATCTGTAATTGTAATCAAAACATCCCTAATATAGACAGTTTGTGTGAAGAGCGATTCTATATTAACATGAATTGTTGTTTCATTGATCTGAAAGGTTCATCAACAAACCCATGCTTCCTTGGAATATACTTTTAAGATGTAGCATGGTCTATGGCAATACCACTCCCAGATCAAATACCCCTTTTAATATTTGAATGGACTTCAAATTTATAGTTAAGTAGTTCTCTATATTTACAGTACAAAGTCCTGATATGAAGTCAGGAATTAATATAAAGCACGAATCAGCTTACAAAGATGATTAAGAAGAGTCACAGGTATTTGGAAGTTAGAATTGAGTTACTAATGTCTCCCAGAACCAGATTTGTTCTCAAGGAAATTAAAAGTTATCCTGTTAGAGTGTATCTGCCAGCAGATGGCCCTGTTAACCAACCTTCTGATCTACCCAGATATTCAAGAAAATTTTTGTTTATCACACAAATCACATCTCATTTTAACGTACCTCGATTAATTTAGCTGATTATTTGCCTTACATTTGATATAAGACAAGTGGGGACAAAATATTCTTCTAAAGAAAAAAGATAAGCAGAAGGAGCAAAACCACTTAGTGGCTGAATCTGGCTCTCGGCTGCTTACCGTGCATGAGACCAGTCACGAGAGGGTTTCGGGGCAAGAAAATATATATCATTGTCAACAACCATACAGTACAAAACCATATTTAGAGCACAGGCTGATGCAGGGAGCAGTTAAGGCCCATGGCACAATATCCAACCCTGCTTCCACATATTTCATTCAAACATTTGACTTTGTGAGAACATGCATGGGCTATTAATGGAGCAGAACATTGTGTTTGGGCTTACATTCAGTGAGACAAGAGCGTATCATTCCTTGGTGCACTGAGCTTGTACAACACTCATGACACATGTAACTTTTTATAGTTCTAGACAAACACACATGCTGCTATGAAGACAACATAAAAAAAAAAATCTGAATTCAGTGTACTGCCATGTAAGGGAAGTTTGACTTTGCATGCACTTTAAGGGCAGACTGAAGTGGAGATGCCATTGGAGGGATCCAACTTGAGATATTTATCTTGGCCAAACTATAAGCAAAGCAGATAAGAAGTCTAAGGACATTTGAAATGTTGTTCTTTCAATTAAACAAACCTTTGCCTTCCTGCCTAAAACAACAATTTGCTCCTGAGGCAGAGGTTTAGACGTGTACTTTTTAAAAAAAAAAATTTGAATGGATTCTTACCCTTTTTTGCATAAGAAGTATTAAGAGTTTTTAAGCCTCCAACTGGAAAAGCTACAGATACTGTATTATCACAGACGTCCTCAAAGCCGTCTGTACCATTTATGATCCATCCCTTCATCAGGGAACAATAAAGAAGAACAGATTGGTTTCTAAGCACAGTTTGTAAGAAGTGTCTCACAGTCTGCTTCTACTTGCCTTCCTGCCAATTTTCCTCCCCAGAAGCTGTTGCATTCACAGTCTTCAGAGCATTTGCAACAGAATATTATCTTGTGACAGGGTCAAGTAGCACACTAACTCTTCAGAGTCAGACTTCTCTCCTTAGACTAACTGAAGTCTTAACAGCATGGGTAACAACAGCTCTTCTTGCCAGCAGAATAGCCCCACTGTGCCTGCTCTGGAGAAGAATACGGCACTTCATTTAGATGCAGAGTGTTTCTGACCACTTCATGTTTTCTCACCCACCTAATGCCACCTCCTTTCTCTCTAGAAGTCCTCTACCACCTGAAACCAAAATACTTGTTAGTATTTTCTTCCATCGTGTTGTATACATGGAAGATAGGAATTAAATTAGGAAGTGTTCATAATGTCAGGTCATGAGATAACAGAATATTAGCCACATTTTCTAGACATAGGAAATCCTAATTTACGGTTGTTTTTCTTAAAACAAATTTTATTTGGGTCTACTTAGGCAGCTCTGCTGACCATCTCACAGCACCTGAAAGCAGAAAAACCTTTTGGCCCTAGAAGCCTTGTAGAACTTAATGCGATCTAAAATGCAGCATGTTCATCCTTTTTCACTAGGACATTTGCAAACTGAGTGGTATTGTGTATATCCTTGAGAAGCATCGGTATCTGGAAGGGTTAAGAGCAAAGCTATTTCCTAATTTCAGCTATCAGCTATTTTATATACAGCTCTTTTCCATTAGAATTTACAGTTTTATACAATGCCTCTGAATGGCTGATTATATGATCTGTGGTCTACACAAAGACAACCTCTGGGACTAGACACTGTTCCAGATCCCAGGTTTGCTCTGACAGGCAGAAATATTTCTACCCTCTTACAAGGGTGTAGAAAGACTCAAGCATCTTCCCCTGCATGATCACTTGTGAGCCATGGAAGACAAGCACATTACCTCAGTTTTTAGAAGTAGAGGGAACCCCTCCAGCTACCAGTGCAGTCTGAAGACAACTCTAGGTTCCTTCAGCTTCCATACACATCACCAAAAAAAAAAAAGATTAAACTGCTATTTAAAGAAGACTGAAAAGTACAGTTTAGATACTAACTCAAAACTCAAGTTTTACTCTCTCCAAAATTCAAAGTGGGGAGAACATCCCTTGAAAATACTACTGAAACTTGTCATGTTCACAAGGGTATCTGCATAGAGGATCTAGCATTCCCTGAATATGTCTGCTCTCTTGATAAGCTCACATCCGCCTTCCAACACAGAAGATGGTAGATCTAAACCTCTGTGTCATTATCTGAGTTCTGCAGTTTAAGAGTTCGCCACAAGGAGCTCAGACTAATACTGTGCACCAATACAGTGCAGCTGGCTGAAAAGGCAGGGTGCCAAAAGATGATGAAAACAAGAGAAAAAAATGCAGACCATGATGTATCAACCTAAACTTTTAACTGTGTTTCCAGGGAATTCACAGAACTCCAATTGCAAGACTACTGCTAAACCAGTATTAATACATGCAACTTGACCAGAATTATATACAGTTTTACTTACATTGTAATACAAATCTCTTGGAAAAAGACACTAAGCAAACATTTATATTGCAATATTTGTCATTATCTAATTGTTTCTGCTCTATCTAATCACACACATTAATCTACCCAGGAGACTCCTCCATGTTCCCAGAATTTACAGGAATAAAAAAAAAAGTACTGCTTTACTCATAGCACAAAATACCCACCTTTGCAAACCACTCCAAGAGCAAGGTTTTTCTAAACCAAATTAACTAGTTTCCAAGTGTACAAATATTGCAGAGCTGCCCACTATAAAAATATCACAGCAACTACGTGGGGGAGGACACAAGTCTAAATTATCTCAATGTGTTCATTCCTGAAGAAACCTCCCTGTAGGATAAGGCAAGCTGCAGCTACTCATCTCTTTGAGGGAAAGAACTTCTACCAAATTGCGAGTTCAACTTTTGAAACATCTTATGGTATGTGGGTACTGACATTCTTCAGAATCATCTAGCATGAAGGCAGATACATTATATTACAGACAGAGAAAAAAAACCCACCCTCTTTAGCAAAATATGTGACTAAACCTGCAGGTATAGTCAATCTCTGACAACTATGTTTGTTTTCTCACAGTGATTTAGATCTTGGGGACAAAGCACCACCATCTCAGCTGAAGACAGCATCCCTGGTCTTCAGCATCTCTGAGCACATGGGCTGCAGATCAGTTAAGGGAGGCTGTATTTATACTGTTGGTTTTTATCTGCAAAATTCTAAGCAATTGCCCAATATCAGAATGTAATAGATTAACACATTGAAATAATCTTCAAGGATCATCCAGTCCAACTTCCACAGCAAAAGCACAGTCCCTTCTTTTCAACCCACAACAAATGCACTGAAATGAAGGCTTAGTACTCCCAATGGAAAAAAGGTTCAAGTGTTAATACAGGAAGCCATCACCAAGGAACATCCTTTTCTTTGGTTAACTGGGCTGAAAAAACTTATTTTGCCCATAAAAACAAAGAATCTGCTGTCTGGAAGCATTAGCCTACAACACTGATCTGAATCTTACAGGCTGAATAAATGCTATTTTTTGAGTTCTATGGAGGGTGATATGAGGTATAAAAGCTGTTAAGACAAAAAAAAATTGTACTACAACATTAAAACGCTACTATAATCACATATTATACCTGGTTGGTTTGTGTGCTTTGGAAAACATTTTCTGTTTGCCTGACAACAATTGGCAGGGGGCTCTGAAGAATCTTTGCCAATTGCTCATCTGCCTTTAGCTTAAGGAAGGGCACTTTATTCTGAAACAGAACCAAGATGATGGGCAAAAGGCAAGAAGAACTAGTGCAAAGCTTATAGCAGAGCTGTGAGAAGCCAGACTATCCTAAAATCATCCTGTGGTTATAGCTTTTGGGAAACATATATAGAAGTGCAAAAGGCAGTTTCTCTAGCTAGTATAGGAATTTTGCTTGGAACAATTTTAGCAACAAATTCCATATTGGCTTTACTCCTGCGCTCCAGCAAAAGCAGCATGTTAAATTGCTATTTCAATGAGTTGCTCCTAATCCAATAGCATTAATGACTGAAGTATGGCTAAGTCTGCACTATGATGAATAATTGATTTGGTTTTGGTAGGAAGCTATACATAAGGAAAAAAAGCACGTGATTTGCAGTACTTGTTCTCTAACTCTTTCCCTTCTGCCAGTACTGCCAGCAATGTAAGTAGCAAATAAGACACTGGTACAGTTAGGCAACACGTTGCAGTGAATACACAGCCAGCCTCAGAGAATGAGATGGCAACACGTTATTACATCTCCCTGGAAGAGACGATTCCATGAGTCAGTAGCATTGGTCTTTGGCACTGTACCCATGCTTCTGGCCAAACTTGCATCACGACAGAAAGCAGAGCCTTCTTCACCTATCTTGATTGAAAAATATTGATTTTTTTTTCCTTTAGATATCTTAAAATAAATGTACTTTTAATGCCTATACAGCTTTCAAGTTTGCAGTATTAGCAATTACAAATCTCCTGAGGAGGTATGACTTCAGAATACAAAATGAAACATCTTCACAGAAAGCCAGAGCAATGTAAACAAAGTGCTGGCATCTTGTGCCCACTAGAGCTGCTGCAGAATAGCTGTGTGCTCCTTGCTGTAGAGTAGAATAATCAAGTCTCTTAAATTTACAAGTAAACATCACAACTGATGGATATACATATGTTAAAGTAAGTAGAAAAAAAAAAAGTCAAGGTGACAAAAAAAGACTTCTAGGTACCCAAAAGGCACACTGGGGATGTTTCAGGTAACAAATCAATAGAACTCCTCAATCTTTAAAGTCATCTTTTACTTCCCTTCCAGGTGCTGGTTGCAAACAAGAAAAAAATATGGGAGATACAATTGTTTGCATTTGTAGATTGCCTCAGAAAGCCTCCTCAGCATCTTCTATAGTGCAAGAAATTCTCTATATAACCACTGAAAAGAAAACCCCAAGAGGTTTAAAGGCATTTGCCTATTTATCCTTAGCTTTCTGGACTTGAGTCTTCACTATCAAAGGACACTGTATACTGCTTAGACTAGCAGAGGATACTTCATTTTCAGTAAATATGTAAAGAAGCCATTTCTTGCAAATTTCATCCATTTCAGGAACATTGAATGAACTCTGAGGTACAGGTTCAACAATGGAAGTATTAGCTGTATAAGGACAGACACTTGATACTTCATTAATTAGTACTGCAGTAATTAATGGGTAACATTATTTCTGTTGTTCTAGGGAATATATATTTGATATAAGCATCACAATCAGAATAGAATCAAGTGCATATCAACCAGGTGTACAAAGAAAGCTTGGGTTTGTTTTTTTTTAATTAAAAAACTACAACTGATAACTTCCCCTTTATTCCTGAAAAGATTCTAATTACTTTAATTCAACAATTAGAAATTGTAGAAGTTTTAATAGTTCAGGCTTCCATGTGAATATCATTTACCAGTATCTCCACATAATACAGTGAATTCCCCACAGCAGATAGCCATCAGCAGTACAAGAGTAATTTAGCTCTTTCTAGTCCATATGCTTAGCCTTTCACCCTTAACATGATAAAATTGTGCAAAATCATTAATTAACATTGTAAGAAAGAATTGTGGGTTGAAATAATTCTCCATTTTGCTTCTCATTGTATACCCTTCTGCTTCTATTCAGAATCTTTAGAACAGCTAAATGGAAAACCTTACAAATGTTAATTTGTTACAGAGATAACCATTTCAGGGTTCTGACCTGATGATGTGAAACTCCTAACATTCAGGAGAAAATGGGTCTTATTTACTTACCAACTGTCTCAGCTTCATTTGTCAAGTAAAATGAGACCTATAGCTCCAACAAGTAATTATAGATGAAGCATTGCATTTATAACCCTGTTATCTGAAAATATGCCAGCCCTATCAAAACAGGGCTCTTAAAAAAGCTAATTACCTATGTAATGGTGACTCCTTAAAAAACGTTTCTCTTTTACTCAATGCTGGCATCAGAACTCATTGAATTTTATAATTATAGTTGATTCTTCATTCTTTCTCCAGCTATTTCCTAGATTTTACTTTCACTTCGGGTGGTACAAGATCCAAAGTTCTGGCTACAGCCTCAGAATGTAGGCAGAAGTAAGAATAAAGGTGACTTTTCTGTGTCTGTGTGATACATGAAGCAGAAGTTACACAAGACAGACATATTTTCCCAGTATTGTAGAGCAATCATCATGGCATTTATTTGCCAATTTGGGGAACCAGGTTCCCCAGAAGACAGAGTTAACTCTAAGGTTCAAAACCAGCACATATTTAGGGTGCCAACATTAATACAACCATTCCTCTCTTACTAAACATCCATTCACACTCTAAAAATATATCCAAGGCTCTCCTGTTGCCCCATTCAGGAAGCATAAAATTTACTGCTGAAATCAACTAAATGGGAGAGTCCTAGCACAGAGTTAAATGGTCTGATATATCCACTGAGCTGGCTTTATACCAAGTTCATTTTGATAGGTCTGTAACACTGGTGCACCTAATGTGATCTACTTGTATAGAGAGATAGACAGGGAGATCACTTAATTACTGTCATAGACTCAACTTGGGAAAAGATAATTTATTGGCAATTAAAATATTTGGGTACCAGGAGACAAAAATATAAATTGTGCAGCCCCTTACCTCTTCCTACAGAGGCCACCCCTGCAGTCACCCTGTCACCACTACCAAACCCATGCCTCATAGATGGGTTTTCACAGCAAGGCAACAGACAGCACTAGAAGCCAGCATACCTGGGTACAGCAGGAGGCAGGGAGTGGACTCATCACATACACAGGGACAGCAAAAAATCCATTAAATCTTCCACAGAGCAACTCCTTATCCAGGCATCTTCCAAGTATCTGCTCAGCCTAGCCAGCAGCAGCAGGTTGGTGGGCACCTCAGTATAAGTTCCTGTGCAGATGCTACATCTATATCACCCTAGTTGCATTGACACTTCAATTTCATGTACAGAAACTGAAATTACTATAATAAACAATCATTTCTAGTGAACACACAATTGGATTTCAGCTGAACTGCACTTAAAGATCTCAGATATGGTCATAACCATGGAAGTCTTACTGCACTGTAGTTAATGCCCACAGTGAACACAATGACACTCTCATAGTGAAGAGCAGCAGATTGGCCCTGCCCTACATAGGCAGTGTTAATTCCTACTAATAAGTCTCAGAAATCACAGCTAATTATCCACATGGAGATGAAGCCAGCATTAAATTTCAGCTAGATCCCACACTTCTGTAACCCATACTTTTGTTAGAAAAGGGCAGAATAAGTTGGTTTAACAATAATCATGGTCCAGGTTTGGAGCAGCGATAGCGATAAGGGTGACCGAAAGGTTTGCCCACCGCAGTTCTCAGCCAGGGGAGAGTCTGAAACACCAACTCCCTATGGTAAAAAAAATAATACATTCCACCACATGCTATCACAGTACTACAAATGCTATAATTACAAAATTAGAAGTACTTGAGCTATTGTACTTTATGGTTGAAAACTTCTCAATTTCAAAAAGTATCTTAAAATTCAGGAAAGAGCAGGTTGAATTAAGGACAGCAAGTATCACATCCTAAGGAAATCATTAACTGTTAAGTGAACCATGTGCTATTTTTGTTGTTTAAAATACTGATTAGGTTAATTATGCTCAGAGGGAATTGGTTCTAGAGGATTAAATAAAATATTTTCAGAGGCAGAGTTTGCTGAAGAGAAAAGTTCCTGTCCCCCATTTAAACAGCACAAGATATCACTTTGAACATCTTATGAATATCAATGTTTTAAAAAGCTCATCCTTTGGTGTCTGTTATTGGGCTAATAATGGAGCTTGTATTTCCCTTTTGACCTTCGTGGCATCTCAGAATTGCAGGGGCTAGAAGGGACCTTCAGAGATCATCTAATCCATATGCTCATGTTAAAGAGGGTACAGCTGTGCCAAAAAAACATTACAATTTAACTACCTCCCGTTTTATGGCAATTGCCTTAGTCTCAAGAGTTTTCCTTCAAAACTTCAGAGTCTGTTATTCATTGCTCAAAGCTAAGAATACAATTTCAGCTGGATAAAAGCAACAATATTACTAGTAGGCAGAGGCTGTTTTTAAAAAGGAAACATTTATTAACTCACACTATACAAGATAAAACTGTCTGTGGACCTGCTCTGCCAAGACAGACAGACAAGGTCCACACACAGGAGGTTTGACACCCCGACCATCAACACTACAGACAGCACAAGCAGCAATGGTGAGTGAATTTGAGACTGTGAGGTAGAAAATTCATCACAGGCGTTTAAAATTATTGCCAAAGACTAGAAGCTATACAGTTAAGAGTCAATTCTACAGGAAGAAGGCAATTCCTTAGCTTCCGTTTTCCCATTGGTGTCCATGGCTATGATCTCTCTGGGATCACACAAGGCCATCTTGCCAGGCGAGTGACATCTTCCCGGGGATAGCCGCAGCGTGCAGCAGTGATGGCAGTCCCCAGCCAGAAGGAGTGCACACCATACTGCTCTGGACACAGCCCCAGCAGCCGCAGGGCCCATCGGAAAACGGTCAGGAACTCTCGCTTCGTTACAGTCCTATCATCCAAGTGCATAAAGAGCGGCCCTTCCAGCTGCGAACGAACTGCCACATAGCTCTGGAGGGCCAGAACCGGGCACACCCATGGCTCTCCCGACAACCCGAGGCTGATGACATGTCTCTCCTGACCCGCAGGAGAGTTAGGCAGATAAATCACCACTCTCCTCTCCGTCAGCTGGAGGTCACTCAGGTACAGCAGCTCAGGCTGTTGTACATCACGGTGCTTCGCCACCATCTCTCCTATTCGAAGTGCCCCAAAAAAAGCTACAGTAAATAATGCACGGAACAGTAAGCATTCATAATGAGTTATGCATACAGACTCCAGAACTCCTAAGAGAGATCGCAAGACCTCAATTGTTATAGGCAAGTATTTATCCCGGAGGATGCCCAGTTGACGTTTCAACCCTATCATCATGCAGTGGGTTATAGGATCCACCAGAGGATCAGGGTTACCAGTCAATTTTGATAAATAAGAAAGTGCCGCAACATACATCAGTGTCTTTGAGGATGAATAAAGAGATTCCATTGCCAAGAACCCTCTAACTTGCTCCTCTGGAATGGGCCAGACTGCAGGCATCCCCATGCTTTTCCTAAAGACAAGAAATTTCTTCAGTCCTTCAAGGTAGGCTTGCCAAAGCCTACTATCTCCTGAACACTCCAACAATGACAAAGTCTTCAGAGGCCAAGATCCTAAAGAGTGTTTCTGAGGGCAGCTAGACTCCCTTCCTACAAGAGAGCATCCACATTAGCATACATGTGCCACTCAAAGCAATAAAGATGCATTCCTCAGAGCAATATACTTCTAGACAATGTTCTGCTACTTTATCCAACTAAAAATAATTCACACACATTCACACCCAGAGATGTTAAAGAACTAAGATTTTTCAAGCAAGCAACAGGGAACATACCAGGACCATTTCAGGCAACAGATCTAGTAGCATGCTGTGGATTTGCTAGTTGGCAGAGCAGTAACAGAGAAGACAAGCAAAAAAAAGAAACCAAAACCAGAAGTTTAAATCTTTCTAGCATAGGTTACACAGACGGTAACTGCAAAGGGCACAGAGAACACTCCCAGCAGAAGGCAGCATGCTTCCCAGCCTAAGAAGGTGAACTCCCTGGAGGCCTACAGAAGCTCCAGCCTAGCCCAAGGCCTCGAGCGCAGCCAAAGAAACACAACTCCGCAAGAGCCACGGCTACCAGCGACCCACTCACCTCCCGCCCTGAGCCGGAGGACAGCCCCCGAGCCACCACCGCCACATGCGCCGACAGCCCCGCCTCAGACCCGCACTCACCAGCCACCCCCGCGCCGCGCTCCTCGCACCGCCGGGAACCGCCGGGGTGCGCTACCGCCTGGCTCCTACGCGTTGCTCCTCGGCCGCCACACGGGAAAGGGCTTACTTGCCCAGCGAGGCCCAGCTCCAGCCATTCCATACCGGGCTCCCGAGCCAGCAAAGCCAGCATCTCCCAGAAGGGCGCGGCAGCAGGCCCAGCCGAAGCGCTGCGCGACATGACCGAAGACACACCAGCGTCTACTGCTTCCACCGGGCCCTTTTATAGGCGCAGAGCCGCTCGCAACGCCCTCCTACGATTGGGTGCTCGGGGATATGGAGCGCGGCCATTGGCTACCAGCCCGAGGCCAGGCCCCTCCCTCCCGGCGGGTGTGAAGCGGCCGTTAGCGAGGGGCGAGGAGGTGGGCCTGGCCTGCGCGTGGGAGGGCGTGAAGTTAATTGATGGGTGCTTCTCACACCTATTATTTTCTGCCGAAGCCTGAAACGCGGAGGGGTTTACTGATAAGGCTGAAAAGGACAGAGGAGCGTTTGTGTCACTTACCCATTGTTCTCCTGGCTGAGTCAGGCAGCGGAGGCGCACCCGCGGGCACACCCTCTGTCACCGCCGGCGCCTCCTTAGTCCCCAGCGGCAGCACGGCGGAGGCGATAACGGGCCGTTGAGCCCCGGGCAGGGAGGGAGGCCCCACTGAGGCACCTTCCCTCGGGCACGGGGAGGGGCGGGGCGCAGAGCCACGCGGCTTGCTCCGCCATTGGGTAAGAGAGGGGCGGAGGGCGCGTGGGGGGCGCTCCGATTGGTCAGCGTTAGGGGACGGGCTATAAAAGGACAACACGGAGGCGCTGCTGTGGGGTTTTTACCGTAGAGGGTGTCATTATTTTTTTTTTTGTTGGTGATGGAGAGTGGGGATGGCGAGCCGCCTGCTGCCCTTTCGCCATTCTGGGCCCTGCTGGGGCTGCTGCGACGAGAGCCCGGTCTGGGGTGGCTGCCGCACAGGCTGGGTGGTTGTGCTGGATGGCGGGGTGCCACTCCGGTGGAGGCTGGTAGCAGGGAAGGAGCTGGTGAGTGTGGTCCTGGAGGGGTTGGCCGGCTACATGGTGGGAAAAGCGGGTGGAGGATTTCTGGGACCTACGTGCACTGCTGAATCTGCTGCTAGTTTGTGGTGGCCTTGTCACTCCTACCACCTGGTGTCTGTTGATGGGGGTGGATTGCTGAAACCTTGCAGTAGTATGATGGGGCTGTCACTAGGCTTGAGATACTGCTTTAAAGAAAACAATTGCTGGGGTTTTATGGATGTTTTTTATATATTTTAACCTTTCTCTTGTGTTCTGGCTGTTGAAAGCTGTGCAGAGGAGAGTTGTAAGAATACATAGGACAGTTTTTTCAGAGGAGTTCGAGCAAAATCTGAAGTATGTTGCAAGGAGGAAATTTCTCTCTGCTTTACTGTCTGTGAGACTGCCTTGCTTGCCATTGATAATATGCATTTTCTTCAACAGATAAACTCAGTCGGGTTCCTAAGAAGCATCCCTTGGGCCCTTGGCCCCTGAAGGCTCTGCTGTTACTGGAGGACTCGGGAGATAGCCACTTATGGCAGCTCTACTATGAGGGCCTGAAGAACTTCCTTCGCTTTAGAGAAGGCATGGCTCTGTCTGTGGTCTGGCCAATTCCAGTGGATCAAGTGAAACAGTTCTTGATTGTCATGGAGTCCCAGGGTCTGCCTCCCACAAAGATAATAACTTATATGGAAGGACTCTCCTTCATCTCCAGAATGGTAGATCTTCCTGACCCTCTTGGAGATCCTGTTATCTGTCACATGATATCAAGGTTGAAACATATGACTGGTCCTTCAAATAATAAATACTCTCCAGTAACCATTGAAGTGTTGAGGTGTCTCCTGGGGACTCTGGAATCTGTATGTAGCTCTCCTTATGAGTGTGTATTGTTCCGTGCTATGTTTACTGTAGCGTTTTTTGGTGCACTCCATATAGAAAAGATGGTGGCAAGTCATCAAAATACAGCACAGCCAGGGCTCTTGCACTTGAGTGACCTCCAGCTGACTGAAGGAAGTGCAAACCTTTGTTTGTGTACATCTCATACAGGCCAGGAGCGGACTTTGATCCAACTGGGATTATCTAGAGAGATGTGGGTATGTCCTGTGGAAGCTCTCCACACCTATGTGGCAGCTCGGCCACAAGGAGAGGGCCCTCTCTTTGTGCATTCGGACAGTATGGCTGTGACAAAGAAGGAGTTCCTAACCATCTTCCGCCGTGCTCTTGGGCTTGCTGGACTTCCTCCAAACCAGTATGGCGTGCATTCCTTCTGGTTGGGGACTGTTGTAACAGCAGTATCTCACGGGTATTCGAATGAAGCTGTGAACAGAATAGCAAGGTGGTGGAGATCCTGAAGAAGAAAGACCTAGTTGCATCGATCTGTTGGGCTTTCATAGTAAGGGGCATCTTCTGCAATGCAGAAGTCTTATGCTTTGTACAGGCTAAACTTTCGGTGTTCTGTAAAGTTACAGAGAAGGAGAGTTTGACTAGTACAAAGTGAGTTTTCCTACCTGGGATGGCTTTGAGAATGAAGTGTCATAGCTTTAAAACTGTGTGCGTGCTATTCAGCATCTTTGCTCTAATTGTAGTTTGACATTGTATCATCTTATATTAAACTACGCTTTCTGTCATGAACTTCTCTAGTCTTTCTGTTACGTCCTGATGAAAGGTTGATCACAGTGGAGACAAGAGAACTCAATAAAAGCATGCATCCTTTCTACTGATTAATGAGAAGTAAATCTAACTGATAGTCAGGGATTGGAAGCTGTGAGAGTGGAGGGAATTTAGCTGCTAACTGATGTGACACCAGCATGGACCCTGTTGTCCACGTTGCAGTTCCGTAGCAGATACATCCAACCTCAGGTGATGCTGCTGCAGTCTCAGTCTCTTTACCTTATTCTTAGAATCCTTCACTGAGCCCTCTTCAAACCTGGATACTGACCAAAGCTTGAATTTAAGTGTGGCTAACACATCAAAGATGACCCAGCTCTGTACAAGGGACCTTGTGCAGCAGACAATGTACGTTAAGAGGTAGCTGACACAAATAACCCTCATTCTGTAACTGGAACACTGTTAAAGAAATACTTAATACAGATTAAATAAGTAACGTCAGAAGCAGAAATGTAAGAAGGTTGAGTGTCACTTTTCATAACGAGGGTGTTTGAAGGCCTCCCCTGTAGTGCATCACACCAGCATGTTCAGGAGCTAGTTGGGTGGCATCTGGGCGTACAGAAAACAGCCAGCCAGTATGTGTTTTCATACACACATGGGTATCTTTCTGAGGTCACATTCATGTCAGGGAATTTTTTGCTGGCTTTTTAATTTTTTTTATTTTTTTTTTTTAATTAAGGTTACTCTTTATTCAATGAATGTTTAAGTTTTAACCCTCAGCTGATCCCTGATCTTTTCATGCCTGGACACAAGATGGTTGCCAAAGGCTAGTTCTTCCACTAGCATTTCTGGCCCTCACCATGTAGTTCACAAAGTGGGTTCTTCAAGTATCCAGACTGCTTCCTTTTGGCATACTTTGGCAGATTCACAAAAGCCCACCTACTACAAACCAAAATGCTAAGAGATATTCAGGACACACATCTACTGTGTCCTGAGAGCTACTCTGCACTTGGTGGTGCTCATAACAAGCCACTCTCCTATCTCAAGCATGCTCAGCTCTCAGAGCTATCACTTTCTGCAAGATTTGCTAACTCCAGTCACCCATAGAGACACCTGAAAGGAGCTAGGAGTGAGACCAAGAGGCTGCATAGCATTCTAGATCCTCCTGCAGCCATGCAGATCACCTATGGCTTTCATGGTCAGGAAGGAACTGGTGGGCTTGGTGCACTGTAGACCAAAGTCCATCCATACATTCATTCATACGTGCTCATCCACGCATTTGTTCATCCACGCATTTGTGCATCCACGCCTCTGCCCAGAAGTGTGGGTAGGAGATGGCCCTCAGAGGGTTAAGAGCTGCCAGACCCTGTTGGGCTTTCAAGAGGCAGGATGACTTTTCCCCAGATCTTGACACTTAGATCAGCTTGGCAGGTCCCCATTTTGATGGAGGAGAAATGCTGATGAGCAGGGCAGAGGCAGTGAATCATGCATGGTGGGTAGCTACTGAAAGGAGGAGGAGGAGGCAAAAACATGTAACTGTTTGTCCGGTCAGGCATTTTGAGCTGCCCCTCCAGGGCAGGCTGCGCTTCACCAGGCATGGGTGACAGGGCTTGCACCTTCCTGTGCTCAAGCTGTGACCTGCCATGGGCTTTTCTCATGCAAACCGCGTGTCAAAGAGTTCAGAGGGGACAAAAGCGGCCAACTGCTCCTCCTCAGGAAGCACCACCAAAGCTATCCCTTCAGATTACAGAAATACAAGGTCACCGTTGTGGTTGTGGAATTGGGTACCCCTTTTTGGGGCACAGAAGGTTCAGGGCTGCCACAGACCCAGCACCCACCATCCCCTCCACAGTGGTGGTGGTCTCACACATGACATCCTGGGTTGATTGGACCACAGCACCGTGCCTCCACACCGGTGGAGCAGCAGCCAGTGCCTTGAGGTATGGGGTACGAATCACACACAATCATTCTGTGGCAGTTTGTTTTATCCAAATTCTTTCTAGTCGGGGGGCAAAACACACCTCTCGGCGCACAGCCCCTTGCGAGACGTGTGGTCCACAGGAGCTTGCCATGCACCTGGCGAAACGGCCCAGTGAGCTGCCTTCGATTCAAACCGGCGTAGCCAGTGTCACCTCCTGACCTGCCGCTATGCGGGCTGGAAGTTTAATTTGGGGTTTTTCTTTGTACGGCCCGAGTGAAGGCAGCCTTTTGGGCAGGTGTTTCCGGCACAGAGAGAAAACAGGCCCCTGTGGTTAAGCGGCACAGTTTGCTTCAGCTCACTCGCCAATCGGCACGGCGGCTCCCCCTCCTTATCTGAGCCCCTGCGAAAAAAACTCCAGAGCCAGGAGAACTTTTTAACACCCAGCACTAACCTCAATAATCTAATGTTACCCCAAGAAGGTAACATTTAAAAAAAAAAAAAATAAAACCAATTTACTTGTTTGTTGGGTTTTTTTCTTTTTTAATGGCAGTGGCTGCAAAAGCTGGGTGCGGGTGGTGATGTGCTGGATGCTGATGGTGGCTTCCATGCCCAGGAGAAGCTTCCCGGGCTCCCCCTAGTCCCTTGTGCACATCCCCATTGTTGGACTGGCTCATCCCAACCCGAATGGAAGCAGGGCTACCTCTCTCCTTTCCACCAGGGTGACTGAGGATAAATCAAGTCTTCTGAAGGCTCCCGAAGGAAAATTAAGCAGCAAAACTGAGATGAAAAATCCAGTGATGGAATATGTGGTAGTATGCCCATGGGCAGAGCACACCCAAGCCCAGCATGAGTGTAGGAAGCAAAGAAAGGCTTCCTGGGCCAAAGATCTGGGGGCATGCCTATCTCTACACCTCCAGCCATACAATAAGCACTGAAGCAAATTCAGCTGTTTTCTTCTTCCACAAAATTTGCTCACCTAGTCCTGCAGAAGCAAGTAATCACTTCTCTTGTTCTTTTTGTGGCTACCAGACCCTGAAGAAGGGGTTTGTGTGACTACCAGTTTTAATTGGGCTGTTGGCACTTAAACTTATGATAGATACCACCTTGAAGACTCCAGCTCCCATTTCTGCCAGAGGTCCCTTCCCCCTGTGTTTCTGCAGGGCAGACCCGGTGTGCTGCCTTTGGCTCAGCCTGAGACAGCCAGGACTGTGGGAATGTCTGCAGGCACAGGGTTTGTGGCCAAAAGGTTTCTCAGCCACTTGATTTTCCTACTACATATGCACAGAAACAGCTTTGTTTTGACAGCCCATCCTCCTCACACCTCTCCTCACCCACCATCCAGAAACAGGGTGTTCCTCTGTCTAAGAGCATGGGCACATAAAAGAATTAATTTATGGTGTGAATTTAAAGCCTATCATTTATTCCATAGTAACTACCCATGCGTACACGCTGCTACTCAGCAAAACAGAAGGTAAAAAGGTGTAAACGACTTCACACTTCATCAAAGAGCAAGAGCATTCACTCTAGAGGTATTTTACCCAGGCAGCTCATTCTGCAGTAAACTTTGTCTTACTTCTGGCCTAAACCAGTCCAGAGTGTATCTCTTCATCTCTTCCTTTCAGGCAATTAGCTCCCTGGCAAAGATAAAGCTTTCACACGTACAAACAAATTATCTGCCCCTATTTGTGTTCTGAGGCGCAGGATAAGGAAGGCCCTAAATCCTTTTAAATGGGAGCATGGTCAGGCTCCCATTGCAGGGGAGCTGTTATCTCCCATTAAGTGGGAGATAAAGGACCCACTAGCCAAATGCTTGTTGGTGCAGGACTCAGACTTTCACAGTTATCAAGTGATTTTATTTATATGATAGTGTTTCTTCTCTTCATAGGTAGGAACCAGCATTTAAAATTCAGAAGAGGAGTGAGATAACACGGCCAAGAGCTCTTGGCTTATCTTCAGACTTGGAGTTGCACGCTTGCAATTGATCAGGCTGTCTGAGTTGAAAACTTCCCAGTCACTTTAATTTATGTGAATCATCCAATTTTGGTCACCTTGAGCCCAATGGCATCTCACCAGCTTCCAGATGGCATTTATCTGTACTGAGGGGGTTACAAATGCTGGGAATGCTGATGGCAAACTTTTCAGTGACATGTTTTTGTTCTCCTGGAAACCCTGTCCAAGGAATACTCCATGAGAAGTGCTATTTAAGAACTAGTGGATGTTAAAGGGAGAGAATACTGTTTGCTGTAGGATATGCTGCATCTCCTCCTGACAGGACTGGAGACCACAGAAGAGGAGAGGCGTTCCAGTAGGCAGAGCCCAGGGACTGTCATCAGTTGGTTCTTGGTATAGCTAATGAAGATGCCAAAATTAATATCAGTTGTAACTGCATACTGGACACACTTTATAATTAAAAGCATTCCCAAGCCACAGCGATGGTGCAGTGCAGAGATCTACAGATGCATGCAACAAGGGAGAGGGAGGTTCTTCTGATACCAAAGGAGGGAATGTGCATCTGAGAGCTTCTCCCTCTTCTCTCATTGCATCTTTCTGAAGAAACACAGGAGTGTGCCCTAATCTCACCAAACGCTTTTTAAAATAAACGTTGTCTGGCATGCAGACAGCAGAGGCCTCCTTATGTCACTGCAGTCTCCTTGAATGGTTTCTCATGTGTGTGGACCTCAGAAGACAAGATCTAGTCCTTTCTGCATGCACTTCCCTTTTCTCCTCCATGAAGGGGATAATGAGAGTGGGTGGGACAGCTCAGCTCCTTCCTGAAGGCACTAAGGACTGAATTATCACTTCAACTGTGGGTACAACGCCCACTGGAGCAGCTTCATCTCTCCTCCCCCGGAACCTCAAGTAAAATTACCAAGTGCTTAGCCAGGTGGAAGGAATAGTATTTCATCGTGATAATTCAGCTGGCATATACTTCTGTAATGAGACCACATCAAAAAGTGAAACTGCAGTCTCATGCGGTTGTTTGCAGAGTAGATGAGTCAGAGCCTCTCTCTTTCCATGCTACAGCTCACTAAACCTGCACCAAGTTTAATAATTTCCATTCCCTGCAGGAGAGAGGGCCACGCTCATGCTGGGTGATCGCCCAAACACTCTCCACCATGTAGTGAAAGATCTGAAGGTCTTAACCTTAATGTGTAATTGATGAACATTCATTTAAATAAACAAATTCATTTAAATTGTTAGATTTAGCGCACATCTGCTTTGTCAGAAAACCTCATGGCTAAAAATCCAAGAACAAAGAAGCTTCACTGATAATCCAGTGTCAAAATGAACTCTGGATTGCCCTCTGTATTGAGTTCCAGCTGCAAAGTTGACGGGGTCCATTTCATGAGTGAAGCCTCCACCCACTGCACAAGCATCAGGCCGTGCGTTCACACTGCACATCCCTCACCCCCCATCAGTGTCCATCCCTGTCTCACTAAATCCTAAATCTGGCATCACCTTGTCACAGCTGACTTTATTCCCTGTCCAACAGGAAGCCTCTGAAGTGTCTGCCATGAGATTAAATGCCTCAAATCTACAGGGTAGAATAAGCCCAAGTCTTGATCTTGATGCAGAAGTTAAACTTCAAACGTTTAGGCCCGTAAACTTACCTTTGTCTCTAATTCCTCTGAGTTTTATTTGATTCTACATCAAATATAGATGATCGTACCTTTACGCTGCTTTGTTGCACAAAGTCTTTCCTGGCAGTTTTTAGTTCTGCCTCTGGTGTGACAGGTGGGGGAAAAAAAAAAACACCTTTAAAGTGCAATTAACTTCAGAAAGACAGATAATAGCTGTGACAAGTGCATCCATCCTCTCAGTGGCAATGTAATATAAAATAAGGTTTAAATGCAAGTGGAAATTTGTTTTGTTGTATATCTCTGCCCACAGTTTCAACAGCAGCGTCTCGATCCCATGCATTATGTAGCTGAATATGCAGTTTGTTTGGAAGGATTTTTCCCTAGGGACCAGACTAACCACAGAAATAAGGCGATCACTCTCATCACTTGAATTCCTAAGAAAACAAGGATGATGTGATTGCTGTCTGCTTGTCTCTTTCCTCTCCAACAACTTGTGAATGCATTGGTAAATTTCAATTAAATTCAATGGAGGAGCCAAAATGTCAGAGATGCTTAGTTCTTAAAAACGTCATGGAAATATTGAAACAACTCAAGTGAAAATGCTGTGATCTGAGCTGAACTCATCCACCTCTGAGACATACATCTCTGGGAAAGACGGCTTCACGCGTTCTGCTGTGACATTCGGGCACTGCAGTGGTGACAGCTGCGGCAGGAGTCACCAGACCAGTATCACACAGGGAGCAGAAGGGTCACCAGTTATCTCTGCTAACTGGTCTGTGCACAGTGTCTGTAGAGGAGGGCGGAATGAATCTCCACATCTTCAGACTGATAGGGGGGCTATGCAGCGCTGCGATAAAGAATGCCACTTAATAGCCACATTGGCTATTGAGTCCAGATTCTTTGTTTCAAGATGTCACAACACAGAACCTACAGCAGGGTCTCTAGACTCCTCTTACCACTGAGGGAGAGAAACACGCTTTCCCGGGGCACAGTCCACCTCACCAATGTCTGGAACAAACCAAATGAATTATATGTCAGAAGTACCTATTTATCTCTACTGCACTTATGGGATTGTTTTCAGAGGAGGCAGAAGCAGACCCCTGCCCACACCGTTGCACAGCTGGGAATGGCTGGCACTGTTGGAGCCTTTGAGCAAGCTCTTGTAAGGTGAGGAGACAAGAATACAGCCCACAACTTCGTTACCTACAGCTGCTGATTAGTAACCTTTCACCTGTTCCATTCTGCGAAGGCTCTTTTCCTGACAGTTCTTCTGAAGTGCTGTGCAGATGGGCACGTGGATCTGAAACACTTTGAAAGACCAGCTGTTGGGCCAGCAGCTCTGCCCTAAGCTATGCTCAGAGTAGTTATGTTGGTCTAAAAGCAAACCCTGCCAAAAACCCACCGATATGTAGAGCTCATATCCCAAGAGGGCCATGCATCATCACTAGCCACCTGGTCTCTCAAGCATCTGCAGGACTTTGCAGCAGAGTGCTGGTCCCATAGTATGTGCTCTGAAGGCTTTCTGTGTCACTTCATCTTAGGCACAACGTGATTGTTTTTTTACTGCAATCACTCAACTGGCAAATGAGACTTGCTCATGCAAACTGCTGGAAGCTTGGCAGGCTGCTCCCCAGTGGTCTGCAGCAAAACTGGGCAGGATCAGTGCCACAACTTGAATCCCAGCAGCGTGAAAAGCTCCCAAGTCAGATGAAAAACTTGCCTAGGGAAAGAACTGTATCTTGGAAACCTTTCCTTTAGCAACCCGAGGTCACCACATGTTGGGTTTCCCTACCAGTTTCATGATGTTTGCAGTAAACACGCAGGCACCAGGGAAAATAGCAGCCCTAGGTTTCATTGCCACAAAGACTACTGCACCCTGGCTGCTACCACTTGGTGTCACTGGAAGTCACAGACCCAGTGCCTCCCTGCACATTCTGGAACTCCGTCCTGGCCCCATCATCTCCAAAATAGCCACCTTGCTCATTTCTGATCTCAACTTCTTCCCTGGTCCTGGGTGCAGGACCAAGCTCCTGGTTATGGGCAGAGCCATGCTGGCCTCCCTGTCCCCTGTGCCACAATCCCCTGAGCCAGGGACATGCACCCTGAGCCCTGGGCAAGGTCTAGGAGAGGAGCAGGCAACTTGGGAGGCACATGTGGGGCCACACACCAGTGTCACAGCCTACTGCAGTGCAGGCACAGATAAAATTGGCTTCTTTAAGGGGCTGTATTAGGCCTTGCCTCTAACTGTCTGAGAACAAGCGCTGGCTTGGGGGTGCCCTTTGCTGTTTTTCCACACTTTCCCACATGGCAGAGGCTGATCTTGCAGGAGAGCCCTTTGATATGACCAGCAAACGCAGGTCATTCCTCACGCTTCCTAGTTTGGGATGTCACCTTTGTTGCTCCTCCGTTGGCAGAAGAATCAGAGCAAATTGTCTGAATCCCACCTTGTGCTGCAAATCACCTCGAGTGAACAGCTTTTGAAAACCGGAATGGGGAGCTGAGAGAACGCTCCCTTCAGCCACATTGTCTCTTCTCTAATTTCTTCAGTTCTCAGTAACATTTTTCACTTTTTACAGCCTCAGCTATTTCCTTTCACTACACCTTAGCTCCTACCGTTCTGCTTTAGCAGCCCACCTCTCTATCCTCCTTCCCCCTCCTACCTTCTTTCAAGACCTTCTTGAGAGCAAACCACATCCTTACGTTCCTCTCATTGTTAGAGCCTCCACCACTGCTGCTGTTAGAGCTCTGCTTTTTTGATCAAGTGGTCTAGCGCAGCTCTGAACCTAAACTGCTCTTCAGATTTTCCCGTCTGCAGGTGTGCAGGCCACCCCAGAAAGCTACATTTTACACTCTTGAACTAAGTTCCTCTTAACTACACCGTATACACCTCAAACCTGTAAATTATCCCTTGCAGTAAGTGCACGCTCTCCGTGAATTTGAAACTTGGGCCAGGTTTGTGGTCCTGTAAGAATAGTTTGCTAAACAAGAATAGTTTGCTAAACTGCTGGACACTTCAGAGAAACAATGAAAGAAGAAAGAGGATTCCTGTTGGTGCCATTTACTGTGGGTTTAATTTTCATTGTCTGACAATGCTAAAACTATGCATTGTTGGATCATTCAGTGGCTGACTCAACCTTGAGCTGAAACTGAAGCACAGGCTGAATTGTCACTGCAACACTGGCAGTGTTCACCTGCAAAGAGTATGAAGCAGTGATCACAAAATCCGTTATATTTCATTCTGTGCCCCTCCATCCCTCTTTGCACTGTGGAAATGTTTGTGTTTATATTCGTTTTAGGGGATTTGCCTTGCTATATCCAAGCAGCATCTCTGTCACATTCAAGTGGTTTTGAAGCTTGATCAATACTTGCTACCTTGAGAGGGAGCTTTCAAATTGACCTGGGACCGTGCTGGAGGGAGGCAGAAGATGCACACCTGCTTCTTAATGTTCTGTTCCACGTATGCACTCAGCCTGTGAAAGGAAAATTATCTTGCAAGGGTTATGCTGTGCATGTGGGAAGATCAACAGTGGAGGCCTCTGGACTGAAAAGGTGGGAATCTGCTAAAGTGGGGAGCAACAAGAGAGACATATTGATCTTTTGATATCTAGCAGCTGGAAGACCCTAATTCTCTGTTCAATGGATTCAAACCTGAGAATGTGCAGGTCACTGCATCTGGAAGCGGCGTTTCCATTCCTTCAGATCTTGTCCCAAACAACCTTCAAAAGATGGATGTGGAGGAATTCACAGGGGAATTTTGCTCCCCAAGTATTTGTCATGGTCAATGGGAAGCATGGTCCTACAGGCTGGCTCCATTGGCCATCACGGTCACTGACTGATTCAGCTGTAGCTCCTTCAATCATATCCCACTGGGACAATTAAATCATGACATGCTTGCAGGGATGTGAAGTCCCTCACAGCTGCTTGCTGTCATGTGAAGCTGTGCACGCACAGAAGGCACACAATGAACTTGTCATTTTTTTCACTTTGATTCTTTTTTTACCTCTTGCTGTGATTGCCATATTATTCTGGCAAGCTGACCTTGCAAATTCTGGTGCTCCAACCACTCTCAGTGTCTTGCAGCCCAGTCCTGAAGCCCATTGCACCCTCTTAAACCCATGTCAAAGTGGGACCTGGCATTATGAAGCCGTCTTTTAGAGTCACATCAACACAGGCACACACTTCCCACTCTGGGGACTAGTGGCTTTAGCTCAGGCATCTCTGCCTGCTGCTGCTCATGTGGGCTACGGATGTTCCTCAGACGCCTGTCTCCTGCATCTCTCATCCCCATCCCAGCCAAGCCAAGGGATGGTAAGTATTTGATTCTGCCTTGTTGTCACACATGGTCCTGCCAGATCTCCCAGGATGTCCACGTGGCCTTGTGGACCCATCGCTGCACCCCAACTATCAACATGGGTCCTCTCTTTCATTTCAGTTGTGGCTCAGCTTTCTCAGGCTGCTGCCTCTCAGAGACCTTCTCAGCAAAATGGCTGATTCATCACCTCCTTCCCTCCAGGCTTCAGAGAAAGCATGTCTCGTTTCTCTGTAATATGTACCTGCCAGGGCAAAACCAGCATGGGACTGTGCTTCAGAGTCCCCGTTGTCCATGCCTCCCACCAGAAAAGCACAGCGTCACCTTCACAAAGCGGTAGCAGCTTTGGGAGTCCCAGGTCCAATCAAAGGCTTTTATTTCCCTGTCTTTTCATATACCTGCAAATCCTCAGAGGCCCCAGCTCAGCTTTTTTTTTTTTTTTTTCCACAGCCCAGGGATTTCCTTAAGTGTTACATTAATTATCTCTTAGCACCACAATTACAGACCTCGGCCCTGTCTGGAAATGAATGTAATTCCCATTTACATTCGTGCTGATTCTGCCCATCTCCTGCTGCTGCAGCTCCGTACACTGCTCTTGTGAAGAGCACTCCTGAGCCCCCAGCCTTTTGCCTCCTCTCCCTGCCCTGGGTGTCTTCTCCCGGTGCTTGCAGACCCCTGTGACACGACGGGATCCGCTGCTGCTCCTGCATCACAGCACACGCAGCTCGGCAGAATGATTTTGTGGAGTTAAAGGCAGGTTTTTTTCATGCCACCACGCCTCAGGTTTCAGTTTTCCCACTGTTTTTGTTCTTCTGTCACACGCACAGCGTCAGAGCACCACCCTGCAGATATCTAAGCTCCTTTGCTCGGCGAATGCCCTGTTAATTCTGGATAGTTCAAATAGCATCCCTGAGCGATTTGCCCCAAATCCCAATTAGAACTCAGTCTTTTTTCAGGAACCCAGTTAACCAACTACTTCTGCCTTAGATCTTTCCAGAACCCTTCTCTGTTTTCGTATGCTATTTGCAGTCTCTGCTTAAAGCCACATCACTCATGAATTTAGCACGCAATGCAGTGATAGCCCTCCAGTCTCTGCCACGCAGTTTCACAGAGAGTTAACTCCACCAGCGTTGGCTGACACCTATTGCGAAGATCGACTCCATCAGAACTTGTTTTTCTCAGGGGGGTGGAAAGCAGCTTCCCAACTAATCTTCTTTTTGCTAGACAAGGCTCATAGGATTTCTTTCATTTGAAAATTATAAGTTATACTGTGACGTCTCTGTAGTGGGGGTCAAAAACATGTGTCAGCTAGGAAAGCAGGAGGGGAATTTCTTGTGTGTAGATGCCTCATTTTCTTTAAGTGCCTCTGGATAGTCAGGGAAAAATAGCAAAGCTGTGGTCCTGCACATTAGAGCAAAAAACTTGAGGGTGGTCCAGAGCAAGGGCAATGCCTCAGTTTTCTTGGCAGCAGGTGGAAAGTTGTGGAAGATATGGAACAGAGTCAGAAGCTCCTACTTGGTTTAATCCCCTTGGGTTACCTCTTGTACTGCATCGGGAATCTGAGACTCCATATGGGCTTGTCTGACTGTTCCCACTGCAGGAAAAAAAAAAAAAAAAGCTTTCCCATCACAAAGGAACAATTTGGGGAACATTGGTAATTTGCCCTCAGTATTTTACCATGTAAGGATGAAATTCTAAGGGTTGAAAGACTGCTGTAGCTGCTCACCTCATGTCTGATCTCCATGATCATGCTAAACTTAAATTCTTGCTCAGGTTGTGTTGGGTCTCTTCTGTTCACCCATAAAGGAAACTGGAACATTTTCAAAGTGATGACATTTCACTGAGACCTGTCAACTGAGCATCAGTTGCTCAGTAGCAACTTACTGTTGCTGCTGCTTACTGTAAGAATGTTCTGATAGTGCACATCGAGATCAGCCCAGCCCAGAGTCCAGTCACTACAGAGGATGCAAGAGTGTGCTCCAGAAAGAGGGGTAAGTATGGAGGGACCTTCCCTCTGCTTCACCCTCCCAGCACTCAGGGAGAATTTGATTTCTAAACTTGTCACTGATGAATTGGGTGTTAGCTCAGCCCATACCCATATTTTGTGCAATTAAAAAGAGTGTTATGTTGATAGTCGTGATTACAATCTGTTTTCAAATAGTAATTAATGCATCATTATATATTGTCCTTTCTCTTTCTGTCCCTTATGCTTACCTACTCCCTACGTCTTTAGTGAACTGAAATGCTGGAAAGCCCCAATCCCACAAAGTTGTGTTACAAACCGATTCAGAGCAAATTCTGCAGGCCAAACCTGTCAGCAGAAACATTTCTTAAAAGGGAAACTAGGACCTGGCAAAGTCAGAAGTACCCACCAGTACCAAGATCATTCATGGCAGATCCGAAAGTACTTTAAAAAAGGGTTACTGCCATCTCCTCATTTTACAGAGGCAGATGGAGCTGTGGCTTGTCTGGTGTCACCCAGCTGCAGCAGCAGAGTTGGGTACATTTGAGGTGTCTGTGCAGCAGTGTTTCATGTCTGCAGTTCATCCTCCTGACATTCACCAGCCAGCCACGGAAAGCGAGATAAATTCATGGACTTGATGATCTCAAAGGTCTCTTCCAACTGAAATGATTCTGTGATTCTAAATTTAAAAGCTTGACATTGACCTGACCTGGCTTTGGCCAGCTCTGTGTGATGGGAGAGAGAATAACAGCAGCATTTATTGTCTAAGCCAATGCCCTAATCATGAGCCAAGGCTGCACCTCTGGTTTAATTGGTCCATAATTCTATGACAGGTAAAATACCAGCCAAAATTCCACATCCTACATAATAATTTAAAATATATGTATGTATTTTAATGCCCAAGACCCATTAGAAGTCCTAAATCAATCTCTTATGAAAACCTTTAGCCAGTCCTCGGGTGCATGCTGTGTTGAACATGGTGCTGTTCACAGAACGGCGCTGACACTGCTTTTAAGCAGCAGATTTGGTGTCACAGTGGCAGATAAATGCAAGTGTCTAGTCAAGATAATAGCCAGAAAGTCACTTTATGTATAAAAATAACAGAGTTTTCTGAGAAAGAGAAAATTCAGCAGTTGCTTATGTGTTACCAGGGATTTGTCATATAAAAAGCACAAGTCTCCCTCCAACTGCTTCTACATAATTAACTCATCTACCAAGTTAGGGAGCATCAGTCTTGGGTCTCTGCCCTCACCCTGGAGCTGTCTGTGTGCCTTTGGCTACCGTGGCCCTGCCTGTGGCTAGAAGACACCCTCCACCACCTCTGGGGCAGTCAGCATTTGCAAAGAATCTTGATTTTCAAAGCAGAGCCTGCTCTTTTGAAAATCTCACCCTGTTTGTGGTACCTGACCAGACTTCAAGGAAGGCTACCCAGGGGGTGGAGGAGATGCCTGGGTCTTGGCACAAGAGACCAGGTGGTCATGGTTCTCCGAGGCATGCCCAGGACCTGCTGGGACTCCCACAGGAGCCGGCACTCATCGGTGGCTTCTTGGAAACGCTGCCGAGGCGGGCGAGCCAACACCTCAGGCCGCGCGGAGGCATCGGCCGTCGTTTCCTTCCTCTTTTCCAGAGACAGAAGCAACCACCCCACACAGGCCGCTGCCCTTCTGCTCCGCCCCGGCATGAATCATACCCACAGCTGCCCAAGGTGAGAGGAGTCATGGCAGAAATTCCCCCCCTGGCCAGCCCTGTGTCGGGCGGTTGTGAAAGACCCGCGACAGGCCCGTCACTCCTTCACTCCTCCTTTCATAACCAGAAAGGCAGGCAGCAGGTATTCTTTTGTCTGCTAATAACAAATTGATGGGTGGTGCGAGGCTGGAGGCCACCTCCCAGCACTCAGGAAGGGATGTGCCACATCTTGGTGCTTTGAGATTCTCCACTCCAAAAACGCAGCAGCCGGAGGCCAGCAGGGCTGAGACGTGCCCTCCAGCCCGTGCTGGACAGAAGGGGGGACAGGAGCCTGGTGGAGGTGGGGGCAGCTCTGTTTGCAGAGCAGGGTGATTGCCTGTGCTGCCTGGTGAGGGGAGCCCCAAGGAGCATCTCTTCTGCCTGGTGGCCACATTCTGCTGCCTCCCGAGGAACACGGACTGTGCTGGCACACAGCAGCTGCCTGGTCGCACCACGATAGTCCAGGGCTGGGCAAAGGCCACAATAGCTACAATTAAGCAGTTACAGAACTATAAACATCTAGATATGCACAAAGGTTGCTTATTTCCCGAATTTTGTCTCCCCCGCGGCCACTCAGAGCACAGCGTGAGGGGGCGCAGGGCAGCTGGGGCAGGCACACACTTACAGATAAACGGTGGGGATTTTTTGCACTTGCAGCTGCAAAACAAACCCCCGAGACGTAAAATCTGCTTCCTCACAGCCAGAGACAGAAGTTCATTACCGTTGTTTCAGAGCACTTTCTAACAAGGGACTTTGGCTAACCCGATTGTGCTCGTATCTGGCTTTTTTTCAGCAGCTGAACTCACTGTTAATTAAGTCAAGGTAGTTAACTTGCTCACAAAGGCAAGAGCAGACAAGCCGTTCTGGAGTTCTGAAATGAAGCTTTTTATTCTCTGTATATTAACCTGAGCCCTGCGTAGCAGAGGTATTAGGAGAAAGTGCTAAGAGACATGAATTGCCCCATTTATATGAAATTATTTTAATGGCTGCATTCACTTGAGCGGAATAGGAAAGGCTCAGGAAAGGCTGAGATGTCAGTACCAACATTGCTTTTCCTTTGTGACTGATCCCTGTGGTGATTTATTTCATAGTGGTGCCACATATAAAAAGACTGGTTTAAATGCATTTTCTTTATCAAGGCAAGCATCAGCTATAGTTCAACCACTTTAGCAATTGCAAAGTACCCACAAAAATTGCACAGGTATTTGCCAATTGTTAGTTGCAAGTATCAGGCAAAACAGTATCAATTATATCTAACAAGGCTGAATAATTTCCCATATGAAAAATCAGAGGAGGGGGGAGATCTGAAACATATTTTTATTATTTATTCTTAGAAAATTTTATTTATATTATTTACTGAAAATATTTATGCTTCAGATAAAGTAAGTATAAAAAGACTGGGAAATTTGTATTTAAAATAGTGTAATGCTTGCTCACCAAATTTTGAAAATTACTAAAGGAAAATAATTCTTTCCTTTTTTTCTGCTAAAAGAATAGTTTCCAGTTTTAATCAGAATTGCTTATCTATTCAACTTTTTATCTGACTTGCAGGATCCAGTAAAAAAATTAGTGATCCAAACTGACTTTTTCTGTCAAAATGAGAAGTCAGACGCTGACGAAAATAACAGTGCTATTGCCGTTCTCATTTTAAGTTCCAAGTATTTTCTCTCTCTTTTTTTTTTCTTTTAACTTTTAAGCAATTTTAATAGCAAGTGAAAGCAAAATTAGCAACGGATTAACAAACTGAAAGGGGTCAGATTGAGGAGACAGAAAGGGAATATTTGGGCAAGGTCTCTTTCCCCAGCTGAACAGCTCGACCCGGCTGAGGTGGGGTGGCACGTTGTCTCGCCCTCCCCCAACCTGCTGTTTTTCAGAGCAAAAGAAGTTGAAACTCCACATGTGCCCGACTGTTGTTTGAATGTATTTTGAATATCAGAGCCGGGTTTTTACCACCGAGCCATACCCAACACCTCTATTGCCCAGGTAACATCAGTGAAAACAGCCTGTCAGGGTTTCACAGGAGACCTCGGCACTGGGGGCAAGCAGGGCTGCTGTTGTGCAAGCCCCGCCGCGATCAGCCATTTGACCGAATCTTCAGCCGAGTTCTGGTATGACCAGATTTCACTCATTGGAGTGCATTTGAGTTGTCACACTGTCTGAGCACATCAGTTTTATAACTCAGGGAAAGCTGCATAATTACAGACGCTAAAATAATGTGCTTCACAGTTTGTTCCCAGTGAAAAGTGCCTTTTAGCTTTGAGAGTCTGAAAATAACCAGGCTGTGAAAACTGGAACTGTTTTGGGATTTTTTTACATAGCACCAAACCAAAATCCCCTGGTTACTTTGTACTCTCTCCAGTTTGATTTTAAAGATCAGTCTGCTTTCAGTGGCCTCACACCTCGCGCTGGCTCTAGGAAGCAAAGTCAAGAGTACATCAAGCCACCCCTGAGTTCCCAGAGCATCCTGTATCATCAGTTTAGGCGTCTCAGGGAAGTCACTTTGCTTCGCTGAATTGCAAGCAAACCTTGAATCCTTCGTTTTGTAACACACTGTGACAAGCCTTGTGAAACAAATACAGCTGAGATGGGATTCTCAGTTATGGTGTGATTTTGAAGCACATCTTCCTCTGGCTTTGTCTGATACAACAATTCTCTGGAGAGTCTGTCCCTGAATACCGGCATCCCGCAGCAGGTACCACATCAAAGCATCCTGGCCTAGCAGTTGCTGCTTTTCAACACGTAAAAACAGCAGTGTGAAATGTTGTAAACAAAAGCTTAACCTACTGAGAAAAAAGGCCATTTAATAGAACATGCTGGCAAAAATAAGACTCAAAAAAAAATTGAAACCAGGTATTAAATCCATTAGTGGAGTGGGGACCAAAACAAAAATGTCCACAATAGTAACAGATTTGAAGATTCACAACATGACATTTTGCATATGGTCTTTAATGTTCAAACAGTAACAAAAGCTACTTTTAAATTAGGGTTACAAAAAACCATAACTTTCAGTGAAGAGGCACCGCAAGAGTTGAGATGTAGAAACGTATTTCTTCCAAAAGCCAAAAGGTTTTTGACTGAGAACTGTGAATAGCTAGCCAGTTGTGTAACGCTGCGTAAGTTTTATGCCATTCAGGTTCTTTTACAAATCTGTCAGTTTTAGTGTTTCGGAGGGCAAAGGATTTGCAATCAACACCTGGAGAGAAAGACAAGTAGGAAAGAGAAGAGTACAGAAAAGATGGGCGGTGATGGGAGCCCTCATCTTGCGCGCTCAGGTGCAGAAGCTTGTAAAGATTTAAAGCTGATATGAAACCTCACATGAGACCAGTCTCTTTGTACAGTCTCTGTTACAGTCAGGTTGATAAGTGGCAAAATATTCACCAGCCTGGGAGCTTGTGGGATGATCACAACATCAAGTGTCCTATTAACCTATTCAAGGTGCTTGCAATGCAAAAACTTGCTCACCTACATCACAAGCAAGATCGTCTCTGGGATTCAAAGGAGGGGAATGGTTTAATTTGGAATGACTCTTTATAGAGAAGCTCAGAGCTAGAACAGAGTATGGAGAACAGCACCCAACCAGTCTTTCAGGGATAAACTATAGATAGGCAAGATCTGACCTATAGCTCACTTGTTTAGCAGGGTAACTCCTGAAGTGCCACCTTGGATTTGAATCAGACAAGTTGCTGCATCCTGTTGAAACACATGAGTCAGGGCTCAGTCAGACCATACACAGGTCATTCACTCTCTTGGGAACCATGCAGAGAGAGAATCTTCCTACTGTGCTGTGTGTCACCTTTTATGGCACCATCCTATTAGCCTGTCAAAGGTCAGTTCTGAGCTAGCTGAAAGACAGGGAAAAGGAGAATAAAAATCTTGCTGCACTAAAAAATCCCCCTGGGATTTCCTCTATGAGCAGCAGAAACCTTGCAATGAGACAGATCTGCAAGATCTGAGATGGTGCTGGGCTGGGAGGACAGGTAACCTGAGGAGCTGGGGAACACCACAACTCAGTAGGAACGTACAGCAGAGCGTGTTAACCCCACTACGTCTTTCAGAAACCTGGAGTTTCCACCTCCTCAGCCTGCCTTTCTGTGCAGGAGGGGAACTCGGCCCAAGTAAGTACGTCAGGATTTGACTCTTAGAATTGGTCAGGCTCCCCAGGATGCAAGCCCTGTCTTAGTCTTATTTTGATAAAACCCAGGCAGTCATACTTAGTATGCAAACTCAAAAAAAAAGTCATCTAGCCATCCCAAATATGCACATTCAACATTGCTGTTTACTTAATTTTTTACTATACTAGGTGACTGGTTTCACTAAAATCACTTTTTTGAAAAGAAGTGTGCTAAAAATATGAGAATTTTAGTGCTCATGAAAAAATACCCTCCATACTTGGAGACTGAAGTCTTTTGTCTCCAGAATTACAGCAGGGAGAACAGAGGTGATGACTGCAAAGATTTGTCTCTGCCACCCCAACCATGCATTTAAGCCAACCCTTCTGGGGTTGTAACCAGGTGAAGTCTAGGAAGAATCAGGTTGATTTCCTCTTGGTTTGTCCCATGTTTGACCACATCACTGAAGAACAAGACTAAGGTAACAAATCTCACAAAGCCACAGGACAGGTGACAACTGTCAACTAAGTTTTGATCACTCCTATGCTGGCCATACTGGACATGATTACTGTTACATGGTGACTTGGGCATGTCTAAGAAATGCTGGGCTTGCCTGCAGGCCATTTATTATATGGATAGGGCAATTTGTTTCTGTAGTTAGCTAAAAGAAGAACCTCCAAAAAATGAAAACAAACTGTTAGGATTTTACAACAATGTATACGAGAGTCTTTTAAATAGAATACCCAGTGGTCAGATTATATACACACAGTTCTTAAAGTAAAGTAAAAAAAAAAAAACTTCTCATGGACAGACACGTCAAGAGGTGGGGGGTTGATCCAGGCAGAAGTTTGTCATTAAATAAGTGCAGACAAACCAACAACTGGGGAACATCAGCAACAGCAACAACAAAATCAGCACAGCTATTACCTGCAGGTCTTCAGAACAGGCCTGCTCCAGCCCAGGCTAGCAAAGTCCAACCACAGGTTTGCGAACAAGGGTGTGCACCCACACCTTTCATTTTTAAAGATAGTTCCCAGTGTGCTGGGGGAAGCAGATCAGATAGAGTGCACAGCTGTCTCTCTAGGGGCACCTGCACTGTGGTCCTGCCGGGAGTCCTCCTTTGATTCACCTCCCATCCTCTCTGCCACAGTATCTTTGTGTGAAGACAGAAATAATGAACGCAGGCAAAGCCACTGCGGCCGGTCCTCAAAAGATCTTGCACTCGTTCATGGAGAAGAGCTTCCGCCTGTTCTGCTTTTTGGCTTGATTGACCGCTGTCCTCACGGCATACTCAAACACCTGCTGCACACCTCGGTTGCTGAGGGCAGAGCACTCCAAGTAGCCTTTGGCTCGCACGTCCTGAGCAAGCCGCTTCCCGTCTATGGGGCTGATGCAGGAGGAACGGTAGGGCCCCGTGTCGCGCTGGTCAGTCTGAGTAGCCACTACCAAAATGGGGATGCGGGGCAAATGGCTGCGGATCTCACCAATCCATTTGTTCCTCAGGTTTAGAAAGGAATTGTGGTTTGCCACCGAGTAGCACATTAATACCACATCTGCCTGTTGGTAGGAGAGGGGGCGAATGCCTTTGAAGGCATCGCTGCCAGATGTGTCCCAAAGACCGAGGCTAATCTGTACACCATCCATGAAGACGTCCACTCCGGTATTTTCATATACGGTGGGTCTGTAGTCATCTGGAAAAGTCTCAGAGGTGAAGCGTACCAAGAGAGATGTTTTCCCCACCGCGGAGTCTCCCACCAGGACACACTTGATTGAATCCAGCATTTTATTAATGTCCAGGACCAAAAGCACTGCCTTGACACAGCAGAAATGAGATGGAGAAATGCAATGGTCTCAGAAGCTTTCTAGATAACTTCCATTTGGCGAGAAACCTTCCAAATCTCTTTGCTTCTCAAGATTTGATTGTGTCACTTGAGTTCAAAATCCCCTCTTCTCCCACACGGCTCTGTGGGGCTGTTCGTTTAAATTCTTCAGTGCATCAAAGGAGGCTTCTGGAAGAGTAAAAATAAAATGTAGCATTTATAACCCACAGAGAACAAACCATTATTGATCAAGATAAAGATGCCTAGATATGTCTTTGGATGGCCATGGGGAGTACCCCACATCCAGGGCGCTGAATCTTGCTGTTCCTTGTGTGTGCAACAGCTATTCACAAGTAACCTTCTTGCTGCTCCATTGGGGCTAACGGTCCTATCACCTCTCCCATTCTCCACTGACATCAGCTGGTTTTTTTCCTCCAACTGTCTAAAAAGTTAATAAAATCAATTAGCCTGCTTTTAGTGAGACATTTCTTGCCTCTGACTTACACCAAGACTGACAGAATCCTGATCCCTCTTAAGTGATCAATTCAGTTCCCTTGAAAATGTACCCATGGTCTCTAGAGGTAAAGGTGAAAAAAACCCTTCACTAACCAATTTGACTATTTAAGCAATCCTATAATGAACAGTAACGCAGAACCACTTGTGACAATGAGGAAGAAAAAACTTCAGGTGCAAATTTCAAGCAAAATGAACCTTAACAGTTCTCAAGAACAATGACAGTTTCACAGCAAAAATTCCCCCAAAAAATTCAAAAATTTTCTCACAAATAACTTTTAAACAAGAAAGAAGCACAAGCCAAAGAAAGCCACACCACCAGTGCTTGCCTCAGTCAAACAATTTCATTTGAAGGGGGTACAGCTGCCCTGACATTTACTCTGTTGTAAAACTGAACTGAGAGTACCTCTTCAGAGTATGTAATTGCTTTTGAGCTCCTGCCAGCATTCAGTCAAATTTTCCTATTTTGAAAGCGTTTGCCTCTTCCCCACTAGCTGTGCGCAAGATTCACTGCTCGCACAGGGCGACGCACAAGATGCTATGAAAATCACTAACTGCAAAACTGAAGGCAAATTCAGTTTTGCTCAACAGAAGTAATTTAAAGAAGCATCACTGCATAATTTCAAAATGTCCTGTGCATGTCACACAAACATTATATTTCTGTCTCCTTCATATATGAAGAGAGAAGTCACGGCTTCAGGTTATTTACACAGAAATTAACGATGGCCACAGAAAGCATATACTCTACGTTACCGTAACGCTCCCCAGTTTCAGTACCCTAGTCCTCCCCACCACCCCCCTCACCCAGTTTCTAGTACGCTGAAAGCTTTGGCTGACTCCACAAAGGGGAAAAGCGAAGGAGAAGAAGAGAAAAGCGCTAGGCGGGCTTAGAGGGAGCATTTTACAGGCACTGCTGGCAACTCCCACGCTTTCATTTTGTAGCCAGGCAGCGTCTTACCTCCTCTCGTGCTGCCGGCACACCTGCACCTCTCCCACCCCACGCACTGACCGAAAGAAGATGTGCCAGCAGCTTGGCTGGAGCCTGTTGCTTTATAGAGGTGTCACCAAGCTGGGAGGCAGTCCTCATGCGTCCTTGAGTTACCGGTATCTAAAGGAGTTGTTGCAACAGACGGCGCTTCCTGGTCTGCCAGCACGACCGTGCTCTTGCCACCTCAGCTCGCTTCTAGGAAGGGGGATGGAGGCTGAGGCTGCTTCATGGTATTCCTGGCTGCCGGGAAACAAGCTGCTTCATGAATTTAAGTTTTGGTGGCAGCCGTTGGAAATTTGCTTTTAAAGATTCAGCAGGTCTAACTCCACTGTCTCGCCTTCTCCCTTCCCCAAACAAGGTCTCAAGGGCGTTAAACGAGATATTTACAAAATATATCTACGAAAAATTCAAAAAGTATATGCAAGATACACAGTCCAATTACCTAAATGCATCATCATCTTTCCTTTGGGGTGTTCTACTTCAAAATTGTGTCAGCAATACAGTTTGAAAGCACCGCAATTCACCACAAGCAGTAGCGTGTGATTCAGACAAGGCTGCAAGATCCCAGGAGAAAGTGAGCAACTACCAAGTCTCCTTTTCAGAACAAACATTTCCCTGGTAGTAGGGTGTAGGCAAGTAGTCCTTAATGCCTTCAGGCTCATTATTTTGTCTATATTTGAATGTGGGGAAAAATAAGGATGTCCGAAGCATGCCTTTTGCTATTTCATGCATTTCATTTTGCTATTACATTTCGTAATTGTTCTGGTGCTCAGGTCTGATTATGTTGGCTCCTTTGAAAGAAAGTATATAAAGGATTAAAGACTGAAAAAGATATCAAGAACTAGTGAACATGTCTAGTTGACACAGACATTAGGAAAAGCTGAAATAGTCCACCACAACAGTGTGGAACTGTTTTCAAAGCAACTGATACTGTTCCACAGTTCATTGATGAGTAAAAATGAACAGTATATAACAAGCTCCACATCCCGGTCCTGTGGACACGCTGCCATCAGTGGTCCTGACCTTGCTATTGTTCACAGGAATTTGGAGTTCATGTAACTCCACGCATAGGCGGGACTATATATGAGCATATTGAAAATACATTTATAATTATGTACACAGCCCATCCTTGGCACAGCCTCAGGGTAAGAGCAGTATTAGTGTATTAACATAATTACGCAAGTTCACCTCAATTAATGGAAAACTCTTTACATTAAACACCATCAGAGAACAATGTCATTCAAAGGACAGGGCAGTACTGGATACTTCTACACCTCAGTATACAAACAGTTGTGTAAATATTTGCAAAAGCTTTGCTTCCTTTCTCTCATACTATACACTATGGTCCTGGTCCAATACTACAGCATGATATGCCAATTAAAAGACTACACAAAATCTTCTGATCATAGATGGGCGAATCTAAACTGCAGATTATTTTTTTCCCCGACAATTTAGTTTTCCAAATTTTACTGACTTTATTAAGTTCCAGATATAAACCCGCATCTTCTTTTACACTCCTTCCATTTATGTTTTAATCTCTCGTAACAATAGAAGACTTTATTTCAATAATAAGGTGAGAGCTTTTATAATATTCTTAAGTGTAAGACTACATGTCTAATTCTGATGCAGTCATTCTGAGTAGTGACCTTTATAAAATTTGAGTTTAACCTCAAATAAAGTTCTTGCCTATTTTTAGATAGGGCACTGTTTGTTTTCAGCTGTGTCACGTTGTTTATGTAACTAATGCAACATTTACTTTCTTTGCTTTCTTATTTTTGTTCTCTCTGTCTTTGGAATACAAAACCTTGTCACTGCTCTGGTGGAGGATTCTTGTGAATATACATCCCATGAAAACCTGATCTAATACTTGTTGAAACAATTCTACCAATGAAGGAAAGCAGGGATGCTTGTATCAGAACAGATAAATTTATCAACTGAACCAATTTTCATTGATGCCAGGAATGCCTCTTGGATCTACTTTGGTGAGCCATAGTGAGCATGGCTTATGGCTAAATGTCTGCAGGGGATGGACAGTGTCGTGATAGGAGAAAATAAAAAGAGTCAGGAACTCCTAATTTCAAAACCTACCTATGATATTGATCGTGCACCCTCGGGTAGGGCGAGATTTGGAAGGAATTAGCTCATAAGTAAACAAACAACGCAGACAAGACAACAGGCTTTTTAGATCAGGCAGCCGTAAAATGCTTCAGAGAGTTAGAGCAATTAACATGCTATTATTGACAATATCCGGTCCCTACCACAATTACATCTCAGTGCAGTTCCTGTTGATATCAGGATAAGAGCAGGCAAATTTTTCAGTTTGAGCACTGTGTACACTAGCTCCTGAAGAGATCTGACATCATTGTGAGGAAATAAAAATATTTATACTAATAAAAAAAAGTTGAAAGCCACTGGAGAGACTTCAACTTGCTGTGGAGTGTTTGAATGCACATATGGTTTTTGCCTGCCCACATCACTCCTCTAAGTCCCACCTCACACAGAGGTGGGGGTCTGCAAAATACAGTCTACAGTTGTTCTCTATCATGTTGATTGTAATCACTGCTCCTCCTAACTGCGCGGCAGACACACAAAAACTCCCTTGCATCTCTTAGATAGAGGCTCCCGAGGAGAGGAAGGAGACATGGAGTCTACCTTCACTGACCAGAACAATGCACAGCTTTACACTTTCACCTCCACGGGGCCTGAGAACAGCTCCTGCGAGGAGGAGGAGGAGGAAGGCTGGCAGAAAATCAAGACAGATGATGCTGTTGCCTGGTTAGGGGCAGCACCCAGAAGATGCAGCAAGGAAAAGACTTGCTACCATGACAGAGACACCGCTGCCATTGTAGACCCAGTCTGGATGCTCAGCTAGATCACCAGGTTGCCGAGGTCATGCTACCTTGTTTTCAGCTCCATGGCTGAGCTGTACTTGCTCCATTGAGATACAAACCCCCAAATGGGTGCACGGTCCTTTGCTGCCACAGCAGGGGGCTGCTGGAAAGGAGTACGTCAGCTGTAGTGCATCTGGAGAC
Source organism: Scolopax mira (assembly GCA_004320125.1). Taxonomy (NCBI): domain Eukaryota; kingdom Metazoa; phylum Chordata; class Aves; order Charadriiformes; family Scolopacidae; genus Scolopax; species Scolopax mira. The sequence goes on along the minus strand of BJBW01001823.1, from coordinate 175,037 downwards.
TGCAGCTGGCCTGCAAGCCAATGGCCCCTTGCTGGGAAGTTTCCTGTCACACATTCATTAAGCTCATGCTCTGACATTTGCTTTAGCTGCCTCCTGGTTTGTAAACTCATTTTAAGACAAATTTGATCTATAGCACTAAGTGTCCCTGGTCTCACCAGCCTAGGAAACAGGCTCCCGCTGCCTCAGACGCCATTTCAGTCCACAGGGGCAGTCGGTGGTGGTACCGCTGCCGTGAAGGAGAACCAGCTCACAGCCCCTACCTTTGCAGGGTGCTGCATCTTCTCCCCAGACTACTCCACCAAAAAATTAGCATTCAACTCATTCACCTTCCTAGCAGGCTACCACAGGGGCCATCTTTATTCTCTGTCCCAAGGGCAAGATGGTAGGTTATTTAATTGGCAGAAGTCTTCAGCTGTCTGGTATCTTTATGATACTGATGGATTAATTGCCAGATTATTTCTCAGTGTGTTTTTATATTTTAAAGTATTGAGGGGATGCCTAGAATCTTGGATGAGAGCTTTTATGTAGATATGTTAACCTTCTGTACAATCACACCTGCAATGGCTTCCTAAAGTTAGAAGAGCAAGCAACGTGCAATGAACCCATATTTTCAAAGCCAGGATGTCTTGTCATCTCAAAAACAATCTTCTTCTAGCATTAAAAAAAAATGTAGACATAACAACTTAGAAATTTTTCTTTCACCCCCTTATTCACAAAACTGAAAACCTGATCCCGTTTTCAAATTTCAGTGCTTTGTTTTGAAAAATTATGAAACTAAATTATTATTTTTGTAAATTCCTAATTTATTGAATTTAAAGAAAGTGAACAACCACTTTCTTAGGAGCCTTTGCAAAAAAATCACTTCTGGATCAAGACAACATCTGAAAATTTAAACCCCATTTCTTTCTTTGGCAGTTTCAGCAACTGAAACTGAAGAAAAGGATTTATGATTAAATATTCAGTCATCTTGACAACCTTATTATCAGTAAGGGAACTCAAGTCATCAGATTTAAAGGAAATTCTCTCATACTGAGACTGGGGAATCTTGCTATAAAATAGTGACAAATGCAGACCAATGTTGCTTAGAAGATGAAATCAGACATTAATTCCTAGTAAAGGGATAAAAGCTTACTGTATAAGGAAATGTATGTATTTACACACATGCTTACTCACTGCTTACACATATAAAGCTGTATAATGAGAGATTTAAAATTAAAAATTGCTAGTTCATTACTTTAGTACTAATACCTATAATGCATAAATATATATAATGGATACGACATGTCTAAAGATCTATTCAATTTACTACAGTCACTGAGAAAAACTACTTAACTCTCATTTTAATTACCCAGTTAGACAAAAGAAATATTTATTTTATCTTCAAGAACCCTTTAGCTGTAACTAATCACACCTTGATTCAGCTACTTACAAATTAAACATGAACACAAATTATTAGAACCACCCCAAAAATTAACAAAGAAGTCTCTGAGACTCTTACATATTGATCCAAGATCCTAAATTCAATTGAAATCAATGCGACCTGGCAGTGCTAAGTGCCTGCTTCAAAATTCAAGCCATGAGTCTGAAGTCATTTTCCTGTACAAATTTATGGCCTGACATGGTGAACTGTAGACTATGTGATATTTGTGGCACTATAGGGCTTTTTCAAAAGTGACCCATTTTCAGTATAAATGTTGCATCCTCTCCAAATTAGAATTTTGGTAAACTGAGTGTAGCAAAGCAACCCTTTCACAGAGGACCAGCTCAGCCTGATCCAACATCCTCCAAAGTCAGGAGAAATGCAGCAACATGTCGTGCCCAAAGCATGGTGCATGTCTTTGAGCTCAGAGCGTTTCCCTTCTGCAAGAGAGTGGGTATGACTCCTTTGGAAACACCTTTCCCTGCGATGATATTTCTCCTCTGCTCTTAAGCAGAGAAGCAATTCTTCTTGAATCTCACCACAGACACAGCCGTTCATGGAGCAGCTGGTGTGCAAATGTCACACGTGTGTATGTTCGAGCACAGAAGTTTGCCAACCATCTGTCCGTCTGCATTCCCTCATAGGCTCTGTTTTTGTACATACATACATATATATGTGTGTGTATATATATATATATATCCACCATTGACATAGAATTACTCTTTTTTTTGAGTCCAGATGGAGATACAGATAAGCTTGGAGATGAACATGGATAAAACGCCACGTGCTTTAGCACTATCACACATACCTATGAAAAGTCTGTCAGAGTGGACTCACAGATAAAAAGCAAATTTCCACCCAAGCCTAACTGCACTGTAGCCAAACTAAAGGATTGATGCTATAAAATGCACGATATTTAAGTATTGACTTCAATGAGACTACTGTGTGTATAGAATTATTCACATGTGGAAATGTTTGCAGCTTTGGGCCCCAAACCACTTCAAATTTTTCATGCCACATCCTCTTTTAACACTGTTCACCTTTCTTGAAGTTTGAGACAAATCAAAAAGGCACTTACAACATATTTTTGTAGATTTTTTTTTTTTTACAGGTTTAACTCTTTAAAATCTCCTCGAAAATTTTTGGCTCATAAAATGTGAAATCCTCTTTTATTTATGACCTCCAACCATGACTGTGTTCTCTTTCCAGAAAGCCTTGTCCTTTTCCTATTTATGTTTGGGGCTTTTTTGACCATCTGTAGTTACAGGCTTAATCATCATGAAGTATCAATTTCCCTCATGTACACAACTAATACGTTATTTTTAAATAAGCATTTGTAATTTCTTGCAGAATTATGCATCATTTGCTAGACTGGATGCATGAAGTGTATATATATTTCAATATTTCAACAATATTGAAAATAAATCAGTGTACATTTCCAAACATAGCTACTGCAATAACGAATGTATACATCCATGTACGATGTCTATAGAACTACAAGTCTATAGACATATAGAGACATGTATATATCCATACAGTGATATTCATTCATTTGCATAAGACTTTGCTACAGATTGCTACACCAGGTGCGTAATCAATGTAACATATCTTACCATCATTTGAAAAACTACATACATATTTTGCATCAAAGAATGGATGCATTATTGAAATGACCGTGGTCTTTAAATTACTTTATTTCTACATATAGGTACGTATGTGTATTTGCATACACACGAGCAGAAATGACTGCTGTGCTAAATCTGGATTTGAAATTACATAGGTATGTAACTGATAGATAAAAGCCATACACATACACATAAATTACATAGTCACATGTTATAAACAAGTACATTTCTACTGCGTATGCAGCTGTTAAATTTTTTTTAGGCGCACCATTATGGCATGTTACAATGATTTGTTTTTAAAGAGATGGATTCATATTAAATCCTGCAGATGTGTAACTTGGCAAAACATTAAAACTAACAACCTGTCAGCCCCACATACACACTTGCATTTACTGGCAAAAGGGCTTTGGGAGCCTGTTTTCATGAGTTTGATTTCAGGGTGAGGTAAAGGTGGAGGAGGAAAATATTAGTTAGAACAGAATTATCCAATGTTTGATGGAAGATTATGTTTGCATATTTTGTGATAAGAATAAAATGTATTAGATGAATAGGTGTTTTGAACAGCAAATAATGATGCTTCAGTTGACTAAACAATTTAGAATAATGACTTGCTTAAACATATTGATTTTTTTTTTCTTTGGGAAGAAAGCATATTTTTTCATGTCACTTTAATTTTGCTGTGATGAATGTTAAACTTCTCAATTAGCAAATCTAGTAAAGTAAGCAATGATAATTTTGTTGGTTATTTATTTTATTACACTGAGAAACTGACTGATCATTTCAGCTTTTCCCTGTAGAATTGCTAGCAACAAAAAACTTTTTCTTGTGTCCGTATATATTAGACTGTTTAAAATCATAGTCCAGATTTCAGCCAGAGGGAAACTGTAGTCTTTTTAAGTTCATTCTTAAATTTTGCGTCTGCGTGCATGTACATTAAAATGTTAAAGATTTGGAGGGCTTGGTTGGAAATAATTTCAATCAGTTTGCAAGTAGAAGGTGCAATACAAAATGTACAATTATCATATCTTTTCCTGTGTTTGTTGATTTAAGGTCTTTATCTTATAATTTGTTTTTTAAACTAAAAAAGGAGTTGCCTTCCATTCATGCACTATACCCAGTACAAGGATAAAATAGGAGTTAATTTGTATTACAGGACAGGTAGGAAAATATTTGTATTGACTATGTAAATTCATAAAGAACTCCCTAGAGTTCCTTAACTGTAGTAAATTAAATTAAACATAATAAATGGACATGCCTACTTGCCTACATCAAATTGCCTATGTCCTATGCACAGTTATGATTAAAGCCCAATTTCAAATTGTCTTGAACATGCTGTCAAGATTTCTTTTTTTTTTTTTTCCTGGAATTAGTATAAGTTATACCTGGTAGTTCAGATTTTACATTGATTTATATCTTACACTAACCATATGCCAGAGTAGAATATATATTTCAGGGCCTGATTTTCTTTACTTTCCTCCAATTCCAGTATAACCTTAATCTCTTGTCACTTTCATACAAAACATATAATATTGCAGACATCACTGGCTCATATGGAATAAGTTAAGCCAAGAAAAGCCTCTACTCTTTACCACCAAACATAATACATAAATCCTTCTCACTCATTCTTCAGTTGAGTTTTTTGAGAAGCCATTTCAGATACTTAAAGCTGACATCTATTTGGCTTTCAGTTGGTTTAAAGATCATGCAAATCCCTACAGTATGGTAAATCTTAATACAGAATTTCTGGTTTTCAGTGGGAAGCATAGAAAGTTTTCCTTGATATTCTTGATTTTTACATATTTTGCATGAAAAAGATCATACATATGAAAAGAGAGCTATTTTAGGAGAGCTATGTTTGAACATTATGAGAACATTTCCCATGCTTTATTTTTGAATCCTGGTGGACTTGATTCAGACTCCGAGACTTTTTACCCAATGGCTTTTTATCCAGAACTAAAATTCGACCGAACAACACATGAATTTAAAAACCTGCATTTGAACTGATGGAAACAAAAGAAATTACAGGAGAGGGTTTTAAGACAGATGCTTTAGAATATATTTTTGCAATGAGAGGAAATTAGTAGGTAATTCAGTATGTCATTAATTCAATAACTTTGAACTCTAAAGACTTCACCAGTTTTTAAGCACAGTCATTTAATGAAAAATTAAGGCAAGCTGCAAACTGTGTGTCCATTTGCATGCCTCTCAACAAAAGGAAAGGTTTTCTTGCTAGAGTGAGAGGTTTCAATGACATGGGGTGTGCACAGGGGGTGACAAAAACAGACCCCTAACTATGTAGGGGTCTTGGTCTCACGCTTTTATATTAGGAGAGCCAGTCTTATCTATAGTTTGACATAAACCAGGATAGCCCTCAGAAGTAACTCACTGTCACTGAGGAAAAGAGATGTCACCAGATGGTACAACAACCAAGCAAGTGTCAGTTATTAGGACTGTTTCTCCATGCTCACTCTTGTCACAGTACGTTACCACAGCCCTTCGTGCTGGCTTCTGCCAGGAGAGGTGTTCATTCCCTTTCCGGAACGTGCTGGGTCTTTCCTATGCGATAGATCACCACGTACCCCCACAGGGGAAACCCCCAAACCATAGCAGAACCCACGTGTGGTTTCCAGCACGGTTCATACATTTTGACAGGTAAAAGCAAGCATGCCAAGCTCAGCCCCCTCATCCTCATCCTTTAAGAACTTTTACTCCTCCTTGGTTTCTAGAACCAAAGACTCAATGTCATTCCTCGCACAAAAGAAACGCGACGCAGACACGGCAGCAAGGGATTGTGCAGGGTGAGAAAGATCAAAGAACCTGCAACAAGCGCAGGGCACAGCCACGAGTGGGCCTGGGCACAAGAAAATGCTCCCACACCAGCCCTGGGAGGAACACACGCCGGCAAAAAGTGTTCAGACCGTGTTCCCTGCTGCTTTGGCAGCTGCTCATTTCAGACCCAATACACCAGTGCTTACCCTCGCTGCAGCATTACAGAGGTTGTGCTGGCTCCAAGGATCTCCCCTTCCACTTTTGGTGGATCAGGGAGGTTTTCCAGTTCTTCACCGACATAAGAATTGAAGCATAACTAAATTCTGCTACGCATATATGAAGCTGTGTGCCATTTTGGGGTGAAGAGCTAATGGTGAGCTCTGCAGCCCACAAATTTTGTTGTAAACACTGCTTTGTTTTACTTGTGTGATCCTGCACAGTATTTTAAAGCTGTAATGCTTTGATACTGGGCTTGAGGCAGCTGCAAACAACTTCCTTTCTTAATTACCACGCTGGGGTTATCCCATTTTTTCAGCTGTAAGCTGTACACAGAGCATGGAAACATTTGAAAACTGCTGATTTAATATAACCACATACCACTGGCCAAAAAGTGACAACCTAATTTGGAAATTATGTTAAGCTGTGTAACTAAGCCGTGTGATGCCTCAAATGTCACATTAAGTCTTTGAAAAAGGCAAGTTACTTCTTTCATTTCTTTTCAAACCATAATCAAAAGCATTATAAAAAAAAATCTGCCATTTTTCTTTGTATGGTCAATGCCAAATTGAATTAACCACTTGAACGATGCATTCAGTAATGTTCAACTGTTTCTTAATGAAAACTACAGAATCATAGCACCACAAGGAAAATGGGGGGGTAGTGTGTGCTTTAGAGAGAAGAGGTGGTTTTCGTTGAAAATCATTTAAATTAAAACTCTTAACCCAGCTGCTGCTATCCACCCCAAAAGCAAGAGGAGAAACAGCAGAATTTCATCACCCTTCCTGGGCATTTTCCTGGCTGGTCAGCAGAAAGTGTCAACGAGAAAAGCTCCTTGGGAGCTTCCACTGGTGCAGGCCCACTGCTCTACAAGATGGGCCAGAGGCGCAGCCTGCAAGGCTGCCACCACAATTTCTGCTCATTTCCTATGTGCTCTGGCTACACCACAAGGCATCCATTGCATCTTTAAGGAGGCTCACCCCTCGCTGTACAAGGGATTGCCTCCCGGATCTCGCTGGCACCGGCAACGGTGACCATTGCTGATGCAACTTCTGCACCAGTCTCTCTCGTGGTTACTGGGTTTATGCAGCAGGGAGAGTGCTTTCATTTCATCCCCAAATTCACACTCCCAATGCAGCAGCTGAGCCAGAATTAGTTAAACTTCTACATATAAACATTTTCTTGAGAAAGCTGGTCACCAGGCTGGAAAAGTATTTTTAGCAACTTTCTGGAAGTATAGCTCCTACTTCCTGGTTTTCCGGTGCTGCATGTAGATGCAGGGACTGTCTTTGGACACAGTCAAACACAAGAGGCCTGATGCTTTGCCATGATAAAATTCCCTTAGGATGGGTTTAAATGACAGGAATTTATAACCACATTTCCCTGCTGATGGACTATGAATTTGTGCTTAGCTATACATGAGAATCAAGTCCATTTTTAAAATTTTAATCCTATACTCTGGAACTCAGACAGTAAGTACAGAGTACTTAGAGAAACACAGAATCTCTATAAATACAAAACTACTATTTTTCCTAGTTTGTAGCATCTAATCTAGGGCATATAAAGCTTGGTATTCTGCCTCACCAAGGTCTACTCTCACAATTTAGCAGGAAGCAAGTGCACATGGGTCTTTTCTATCCTGTGGTTACTGCCCAAGTCTCAAACACAGTATTCACATCAACTCTATACACACTTTTTCCGGTAAATTGGACTTCACTTGTGTGATACATATTCAGAGCTGTCTTAGAAAGATGAGATTAAATCCCACTCTAAAACAAAGTAAGTATACATGTATGGTCTTTTCTACTGGAGCATTTATAAACATCCACAGATTCTAAATGGTGGGTTTTGGAAATGTGAAATATAAGTCAGCACAATGCCATGCCCAATCCCACGTTATTCCAACAGCAACAGCAGACGGGCAGAGGACACCAAAAAAATGCTGACAGATCTGCTTGCTAGCAGCTATCTAACCTCATTCATCCTACCTTTTTCCTTTTCAGTAAGAATTGTCTTCGGGATAAATCCCGAGGTAAAGCTGGCCTCCTCCGGATGCCACTGCCCCACTCCTGCACCATCCAAAGGTGGAAACACAACTGAAAGAAGAAGTTAGAAAATCTTAAAGCTACATTCAGATTTTTTTCGCAGGGACCCGTGTCAGAGGGATGGTTCCGGCCTCAGTGTGCTTCCTCCTCATTCACCTTTTAGATTAACTGCCTCTCGTTGGCAATGTGACAAAGACCATCCCACCAGCACTAGAGCATCGTAAGATGCAGGTTTTGTAAGCAGAATCTAGAAATGGGTGTGCATACATGTTCAGACACACACACATACTGCTCTCTACAGGAATCCCACACCATGAGTGTGCCATGGTTGGCTCAGAAAGCAGAGGAGAAGAAGTTGTGGGGGTGAAATGAAAGCAAAGTTACAGCTGCAGCCATTTAGACAGCAAAGGAAACTCTTCCGTCTCAGAAGGTGGCGGATCTGCTTGTTACACACAGCAGGGCCAGACAGCCACTGGAACCAGCCAGTGACAAATCAAAAATATTTTGAATCTCACTTCCTAAGAATTTCACAATCCTAAGAACCTAAATTTCACCTTTCTCAAATTCTTACAACAAAATCTTCACCTGAATTTGCTTGGGAACATTTAAGATGAAGCAGAACAGCTTTCTCATAACCATGATGTACTTCACAAATGGTGAAGAAAGCCATCCTTTGAGGAGTTGCAGGTTTATAGAGATGCCCATCTCTCCTGGGTTCATAGTTCATACAACAGCAAAGGGGATCAAAATCAAGCCCACTGTTTTTACTGTTAGAGTAATTTCTGTTTTCTCTCGTTTTTCTTATATCCGTTGTCATGGAAAATACTGGCATGGCACAGGCCTTGACAGCCTTTTTTCTACTTTTATACAAGGCCTTTTTATCCTGAAGTGGAGAAAAACTATGGAACAAATGAAAATCCAGAAGATATACAACCTGGAGCAGGATTAGACCAACAGGGTATCACAATAGTGATTAATTAACAGATGGTATTAAAAGTAAAACCGATTATGTTAATCCATTTCACAAACTTATTAATAAAACTAAAACTAAAGATAGCAAATTTGATTCAGAGTACCTATTCACATCAAGGTATTTTTTAAAATAATTAAAAAAAGAAACGCAAAGAACTCACCAGACACAGGAAGCTGAAAGTGGTTGTTGGAAACAAACGTTTCGGAAGTCAACTATTCTAGACGAGACAGGGGAAGAAAAATAGAAGAGCGGCGTTCTGTTCTCTTGGCTTTTTCAGGTGGACTTCTATTTTAGCAGGTTAAAACAATGATATTCTTGAGAGAAAAAAAAAAAAAAAAATCAAACCTCAAGAAGTAACCAGAGACCACTGCACGTACAGGCCAAATTAGTCCTGGCAACTGTGTCTAGCTCATCCGGAGGCAGCAGTGAGAGCAGACCCAGATGTAGTGTGACGAGAAACAGCGGCGTGGTTTAGGGTAAGTCAGCTTCCTGGTGAGAGCTCCTCAGCGCTGCCTGTGTGGGTTTTGTTGTGGGTTGGTATGTGAGGTGTATATGTCTTGCTCTCTGTGGTGACTATGGGAGCAGATGTAAAAACCTTGAAGATGGGGGAGGGCAAAACCTCCAGGCTGCTGAAAGCTTTCTCTCAGAGCTCTGCTGCTCCTCCGGCCGCCTCCTCTCTGCCACAGCACCGAATGGCTTCGTGCAGCCCAGCAGCTCCCATTCCTGACAGGAGAAAAGGAGAAGATCAGCAACTGCCCCCTGGTTCTATGTGCGAGTCCAGCACTCCAGTAGCACGAACGAGACTTGGGAAATTTTTATGCAAGCTGGAGAATGGCCCTGGATTTTTAAAAAAAAAAAAAAAAAAAAAAAAAAAAAAAGAGTATACGTGTCCAGTTGATCTTGGGAAAAACCCAAGGCAGGTATTTTTGGGCTCGCTCACCATTGGTTTATAGGAATTTGTTGTAAAAATCAGTGAGGATTCCCCAGTAGCACTGGTTAGGATTGACAAGTACCATTTTACTAGAATACGTGTCCTCTCTTCTGCCAGCACAAGGAGGCTGAGCAGGAGGAGGGACCACAGGCGTGGAGGCTCCCACCTTTCCCAGCAGAGACAACCTGAGCCGGCCAGGTTCTCATCACTTCCAGCTTTCTCACCATAGCACTGAAAGCAAAGCTCTGATGATAGTTTCAGGATGTCAAGTGTCAGGACTACAGTCTATACTTCAGGACCTGTGAGCACAAGAGGTTGTCCCTTTGGCAATCAGACTGCAGGGAGAGTGTTCCTGTCCCATAATCCCAAAGCAGCACAAGAGCCCTGGCATGGCAGGGGATCTGCCCCAGAGCTGAACATGAGGAGCCCCAATGACCAGGGGCTGAGGCTGCTCCTCAGTCAGGGGCATGAGCAGTGGATTTTCCACCAGCCCCAAAACCAGCCCTGGAAACAGAGAAATGAAATCCCCAAGTCCTTTTCAGAAAATGTTTTGGCCTCAGTGAAGCCTCTTCAAGCCATCTTTATCTATGAAGCAACAGGAACAAGTTGTCTGATTCAAATCTAAGACCATTTATTTTGTGTTCCTTGAAGGAATTGTCTCTGTTCAGCTGTCTCTGAAGAAGACAGCTAATGAATTTGTCCACATTAAAGTTACATCAGTACAATGCATTCCAAGATAAAGTCATATTGCTTCCAAGAATGATTACAAACCAACCGAATAAATTATAAGATAAAGGAAAAAAGAAACAAAATTATAATTTATATGTGGATGAAAGGCAGTTTGTGCCAAAAATATAAATAGCTGCTGAAAGAACACAACCTGTGTAAACATACTGTAAACCTGCCGATACAAAGCTTGCAGAACAGTGCTGCCCAGTTAGGCTGGGGGATCAACTTGTTTCTTTTTCCTATGAAATGAAATTAATTCAGTTAATTATCAACAGGGATGAAGGCAAGGATGGATGGCACACAGAAGGCATTTTTGAAATACTGTCTTCTTAAAAGCTTCAATCTCCCTTTTAGTTTGAGACAAGATTCTGGATAAGGGGCTTCAGCTCACTGTCAGTTTACATGAGAACTTTTGTTACTTAGTTTTCTCATTCAACACTTATTCTGTTTTTAACCGGGTTTGGGTTTCCCAATACCAGTGCATGCAATCAAGCAATAAGTTTCCATTGCGATTGTGATAAAGAAAATCAGACACCCAAACACCCTGAAATGTTTCCACCAGAATGCGACGGCTTGTCAGAAGTAGAGAAATAAATACCATTCGCAAATTATATTGATATAAATGTCTTTGGTGATCATCACCCATTTTAGGTTCGCTACAGATAGCAGCTGCTTAAAAATGCAACTACTCTTTTCTGCTTTGTGCTGCAGACTAATCCAGATGCGAGGCCATCTGGCTAAGCAGTTTGCATTTTGGATAAAGAGCGCATCCATCTGTAAAATACTTCATAAACAACTTTTGAATCAAACAAGCTCAGTAAAAATCCAAGACTGTAGAATAAGAAACATGTCTTGATTTCTACCTAGTTCCCTCAACTCTGCTTCCTAGAGCATCTTGACCCAATAACTCACTAAAAATAGTTGAATATCAGAGTTATTTTTGTTTCTTCCATTCTATCGGGGTTTTGTGAGGAAAAATTTGAGACCTTTCTTAGGGATGCCCATACTTCATGCACTTGCTCCATCACCTCACTTCCTAGTGACCTGGAACTCCACAAAGAGACCCTCAGCTCCACGCTCTCTGCACAACACACAGGCAATTCCAAAGTTAGGTGTAATATTGCAGCCTGACAAGTTTCTCCTCATCCTTTTGATCCTCCTTTTTTCTTTTTTCTTTCTTTCTTTCTTTCTTACTACAGCTTTTCTGCTCTTTTTCACCTCTTCATGCTGTGCAGTGAAGGGAAACATCTGGCTGTGAGAGAATATTGTTAATAAATTCTAAAATACGTTGCTTCTCCTTTTTTTAAACTCAGTATGAGTCATTATCTGGGACTTTCAGAAACAAACACTTTGTTGTGGAAAATATTTACAGGGGTGCAGTGGAGGGTTGCAAATTATTTTTGCATTGAAAAGTACGTTGACAGTAAAAATTAAAGTCTCAAACCTCAAGTTTATGACCAATTATATAAAATAACATTATCCAGGGTTTTATCATGTAAAGTTTATAATGAAAAGTCACATTTGTCTCTTAATGCACTGATTTCTGTCTCACTTGGAGAAACCAGCAGGCTGCAGATGTTAGGAAGGGGGTTGAGATCAAGGAAGGAAGCTATTCCTGTCCCCTCTGCCTGATTTGTTCCAATTACCTTTTTGTTCTCAGATTCACTCAGGTCTGGTTTTGGTCTGCCTCCAATGGTATGGTATGTGCAATGCTCAGAAAGTAAACTAGAACACTCTTGATATTGTATTTAGCCTTTCAAGCCTTTCTTCCTAGATCATCATTATATTATACAAAATAAAGCTAATTGTTGCTTATGTCTACGCATTGCACCAGAGACATAAGCAACACCCAAGAAGTGTGCCTATTTGATTGAAAAAGAGACTAATTTAAAAATTTTTTTTGTTAACATTTTCAAAGGGAGGGACGAAAAACATATGTGGTCGAGATGCCAGCTGTGTGTTGGGAAAACTGGAATGTGGCTATTTGTTTTGCTTCAGGTTCCTGGGAAGCACAGGGGAAATCAGGCAGGTTGCCCAGACCCACCTCAACCTGGAGGTAAAAGCACTCCCTTTCCAGGAATAGATGCCTCAGAGAACAGGAAGGTTCCTTGGAGCCTTTAAAGGAGACCGGTCACAGCAACTCCTGAAGCATTACTCATTGTTAGAGAAACAAAACTGAAAGAGGAAATGAAAATGTAGTTTCACAAACACTTCCTACATGGATTTTGGTTAAACTCTTAACACTATTCATTCCTTTGCTTTGATGAATTCAGGCTCTGGTTCCTCAGCAAACTAACACAGTGGTTAGACACCCCTCAGTTTTGGTATTGTAATGAAGTACATGGTATAAAACAGAATCCAAAACCTAGCATGAGGCAGGCTCTTTGTATATCACATGGGGAGGATTAGAGGTCTTCAGAGGGTGAGTCAAAGCCCTCCAGCATACTGGGGCTGGAGCATGCCTGACAGAGAAGCCTAGATGCCTAGATCCACACCCGAAATGCCACCCTCTCCTCAGGGGGTTACAGAGCAAGTTACAAAGTTCAACCCGCAGCTCAGTCTTGAGCCCCTTCCCGAGGCATTGCCCCTTCCTTGAGCCACACCAAAGGAGCCGACACAGCTCTGGCACAGAGGGAGAGGTGGTGTGCTGCTAGCAGGGAGTCAGAGCCATGTGGGCATGGGCTCCATGCCAGCTAGGTACCACCTCCAGCCACCTTTTCTGCTGGTTGCCATCCCACACCTGGCAGGAGGCAGAGGGGCAGCATGGAACAGCCACAGCCTGGGTACCCCTGGCATACCTGGCAGGTAGAGATGGCCAAGGAGCACCTCCGTCTGCTCTGCAAAAGCAGATCTGTGTGCTCTGCAATGCAGAGATGGAGCTGCCTTCAGTGACAGGCTTGCCCTGTACTTCAGGTGGCTGTAGAGCAGCCCTCCAGCTACCCATGCTTCAGGGGATTTGGACACAAGCCACCCAGTGTCTGGGTGCAAACTGTGCTGAGATGGGCACAAGGCATTGAGCGACTCAGACTTGGGCACATCTGAGCCTGAGCAGCACGCACCTCTCAGGCCCAAAACAGAGAACCCTGAGTTATGCACGTGATGATCACATTTGGCTTTGGCACTATTTGGTGTGGGCATCTACATTTATCCAGCCTCTTTTCAAGACCGGTATACTTCTGTTCCGTACATTAAACCCATACACTTGTGCAGACAAGGCAGGCAGACAAGCTCTCCCACTTTCTGAGATCACAACCTTCTACAGTCTTAACTACAGAATTACTTTTTATTACTTCTATATATTTTCCTGCTGTGTGCAGGTTACTGATTAGCTCTTTCCCTGGGATATTTCTCTTGAGATTGCCTTGTGTGACAAAACTATCATTTGCACACTTCTTTTTTCTTGGTATCTGATGAGCAGACGTGGGTGTGCTAACTTCCTAACACGATTCCTCCCATGACACCAGCACAGAACGGGCTGTCAGGGCAATGCATGGGAAGTGCTTTCCTCCAGGGCAATATGAAAACCTACTTCCCCTTTCCTGAAAGGGAAACATGCTTAGGAACTGCTCTGAGGATTACTTAAGTCCCCTGTCTCTTTTTCTTAGACAGTCTAGCATAAAAGCCATCCCACCACTGAGAACAAATTCAACCTTCTTCCCGCAAATCAGGTACTAATTCCCAAAATACCCATCCACCGTATTGAAGGAACAAGATTTCTTCTGCATTTTATAGAGTGGTTAGAGTTTGAAGAGACCTGAAAGATTGTCAAGTTCCAGCCCACCTGTCTTGGACAGGGACACCTCTCTCTAGACCAGGTTGCTCAAAGCCCCATCCAGCCTGGCTTTGAACACTTCCAGGATGGGGCAACTACAACTTCTCTGGGCAACCTGTTTCAGTGTCTCACTACCCCCACAGTAAAGAATTTCTTCCTAATATCTAATCTAAATCTCCCCTCTTTCAGTTTAAAACTGTTACCTCTTGTCCTATGGCTACATTTCCTGACAAAATGTCCCTCCCCAGGGAATCATAGAATTGTCTAGGTTGGAAGGAACCTTAAAGATCATCTAGTCCAACCAAGAGTGGCCAAGCAGGCAGGCTGCCTGTGGCGGGGGGACAGACGGTGGCCAGGGGTACACAGCAGGCAGAGAAGAGCCTTACCAGGGGCCGGGGGTCTGAGGGGCAGCCCTCTCCTGCCAGCAAACACTTCCCCACGCATAGCGTGCAAGCCCACATCTGTTTCTGCGAATTGCCTGACTTCTGCAATTTTCCCTCTCTCTGGGGATACTCAGACTTCCTTCACCCATCTGGATTTAATGCAAAATTAATCCCAGTGGCTTTGCTGAAGCCGTGGAGGAGGCTGTGGTGGTTTTCTCTGTGAAATGGCACCCGACCCGAGGCTCGGCCATGGCTTCAGGGCCAGCGCAGCTCCCCTGGCTCACCCCGGGCTTGCCCGAGACCGAGAGCAGCTGAGCTGCTGCCCAGGCGAGAAAACGCTGAGGAGGCCAGAAGCAACTGATGAAACACTGGTTCTTCCTTTCACCCTGCCCAGAAGAGCGAAGAGCTGAGCTCCGTCACAGCAGGGAAGTGCCGGAGGAAGCAGCTTTTCTCACCAGCCCTGCTGCGAGGTGGCCCCAGGCCAGGCCCTGGCAGCCATCCCACCCCGGGGCTCCCCCTTCCTTGCCTCCCCAGCTGCCCAGGAAACCGCAGCTGAGGGCAGCTGGGCTCCCGGGCACGGGGGGAACCACCAGCAACGTGGACACGGAGCACACAGCTTCCCCAGGTCATCCGCCCATGCCGAACAGGATGGGACTGGGTGCTTCTCTCTCCCTTCTCCCCAGGCCCTGCTGCGCCTTCCCGCCCTGCAACACTGCCCTGTCTCCTTATTTCCACAGCCTGTTCATCAGCCTTGTCAGGGAAAGAAATACCTGCACAAACTAGGCCTCCTGCCCCAGCAAACTCGGGAGCCACTGGAGTTCCTCTTTGGGAAAAATCAGCAAGGTGGAGGCAGCAGCTGTTTTTTGTTTTGAATGTGGAGACGGGGATGGTCCTACTGCACAGCCTCTTCAGTTTCTAGTCCGTGAACAAGGAGGTGTCTCCCCAGAGGAAGGAGACCGAGGCAGGCACCCTGAATGGCTCCCAAAGCCCTCTCTGGGGGAAGCCCCCCTGCCAGCCAGAGCACATCATCCCTTCTGGGACATTCTGTTCTCTCTGCAGTACATCAAGATAGCCACGAAACATGGCTATTTTGGTAAACACTGAAAAGCTGAAGCTGCCAGTCATCCATAGGGTTGCCTATATGGCACTGCAAGACAGTAAAAGGGGTTAATCTGAAAGGGCAAGAAGGACACACAGGTGAGGAAGACTGCTTTTACCTTCACTTAGAGGTGGGAATCCGAGGCAATGCCTTGTGAGTTAGCCAACACAGAGCAAACACCATTATGCTCCCACAGCCCAACTTGAAAGGACTACCGTTCCTCCATTTACAGATGAAATCGGTTAAATTTGTGGCGCAGGCGGAGGATTTCCATTGCTTGCTCTCCTGTTCAGTGTGCACAACCAGCCACAGATGTGTAAGAAAGAAGAGGGTCCTGTTTCTCGGGATGACACAAAAATAAGAGCAATCGTCATAGCAGCACTGCCACACTCCAGTGTCCCACTGCCCAAAGTCACAGATATCACATCCTGACCACACAGAGGAAATGCATCACCATTTAATATTTTCATTATTATTTTAGCACTCCCCAAGTCATGTAAAATGTTTCCTGAGGCACATGAAAAAACGTTCCCTACTCACAAGGAGTACACAAATCTAGTTTTAGACCCAACATCATAGCAGAGGACACAAAACAGCTTAGGACAAGGAGGAGGAAAGCAAGGTGGTGGCTTTTATCCTGTGCTCCCCCTTCAGTCCTTTGTGTTTCCCCAGCTTGAGTTAAAGATCACACAGTACAAGGGTCTCAGGCCATGGGGACCTCTGGTGGCACTAGGGATAGTAGCTGCCTTTTTCAAACCCTGAAGTGGCAAGGGTTGCCTAAATGTCCATCGTGGAATGGATTCCAAAACCCCCATTTGTTTGCCAAAAAGCTACCAAAACTGCAAGTCCTCCCACCCCCAAAGTCTGCATCACGGTTTTTGTCTCAGTCAAGACAAAGATCTGTAGCATTCTTAAAATATGAAAGCTACATAAAAAAGGCTGAAAGAAAACCCCAAACCTGAACACAGTACAAAACAAGTCACTCACAGGATGTTGAGCCCTATCTACTACATTTAATTCAGCATCCCAGCAACGGTCTGCTTTGAGATGCTGGTTTGGATACATCAGCACCGCTCTTCTGGAGCTGGAGGAAACCCAGCAGTTATGGTTTAACAAACTTAAACAATTTATTGTCATTTAGATAATTATTCTCTCACCTGATGATTCCTCCTGACCTGGGAAGGGGAATCAGAAAAAAACAAGGAAATCTGAATTGAAATATAAACAGATTTAATAGAACAAGACTAAATAATTAACATGAATAATACTAAAGAACCAATATTGATCCTGATACCAACATAAAATATACAAGGATTATACTCAGCCCATTCTACCAGCAGGAAGCTGTGCACTCCCAGGGAGACAGCAGATGTCTTGTGAGCACTATGACTTTGGGTGAAGGGAAGGGCTCAGGGATCTGACACCAGGGCAAGAAGTTCTCAAGATTGCAGCCATCAAGGAATAGAGAGAGCTATACAGCAAACTTTCTAATTTATATTGAATGTGACATTCATGGTATGAAATAATCCTGTTGGTAGCTTAGGTCAAGTGCCCAGGTCACTCCTCCTTATCCCTGCACCTGGCAAGGCTTGAAAACACTGAGATCTTGAAACCCCCACACCATAGCTGGCTATAAAGTAAATATTTGCACAAATTCAGACACTAGACTCTTCTAAAAAATGCAGTTTTCCCTCAGTCATGGCCCATGCACATACCTTCACAGATCTTCCTTCCCCACGAGATTCTTGCATCTTACGGGGTATCCCTGTGCCCTACATGTTGCCTCACCTACTGCCCAATGTATATTCCATTGAGGTGTGGGAGAGAAAGGCTCCAGACCCGATTTGGCCTCTCAAGGGCTCTACAGAACCCAGGGACACAGGGCAGACCGGCCCAGGGGGTGGTAAAGATTCCTGTATCTTCTGAAGCTCCTGTCATCTGGGAAAAGCACAGGCTCTGTTTATGGGAAGGGCTCTCTGAACTAGTCCTCCAAAGACAGGACCTCTCAGCTCCACGACACGTAGAAGCCACTCAAGCTCGAGGAAAAAGGGGGAAGTTTTATCTCCTCATGTATCCCACAGAATTAATGATGGCAACTAATGAGAAGCTCTTGCTAGCTCAGCTAGACCTACTGATGCAGAAAGTCAAGCAACACCGAGGGTCCTTCCCCATGAGGGTTTTTAAGAAGATGCAAGATGACACTGGCAACACTGACAGCAGCATAAACTTCACCAACCACCACCACCATTTTTGTGTCTCTGAACAGACTGATTTGTCCAAGCATCCAGGCAACTAACCTACAAAAGGCAACACAGAATAGCTAAAGGAGAAACCCCCGTGTTATCATCTTCAAATCTAACTGCAGAAACTAACTTGTCTTGTCCATCTTTAGCACAGAGCAGCAAGCGTATTTTGAAAACTGCTGTGGTTTTGGCCAGATCAGCCAATCAGAATGACAGATGGCCCTTTTCCCCCCTCTCCAAAGAGAGAAGAGGAAGAGGTAAGGAGATTTACAAGTTTAGAATGAACTAAACTACTTTAATGAAGTATTACTATTAAAATCAAAAAGGAAATAATGAAATAGATACAATAGATACAAAACCATATCAAGCTCCCAGGATGATATCACCAGCAGGCTCTGGGGGAGTCCCAGACTGGACTCAGCGATGGATGGGAATTGGATTCCAGCTCTGGAGTCAGGAACATGTGGATTGGGATCAAAGGCAGATGAACAGACAGGGTCTTCTTCAGACATTAGCCATTGAAGGAAGAGACTGACCCTTTGATCCCTCAGCTTTTATACTGAGCATGGTGTAGATGAGATGGAATATCCCTGTTGGTCAGGTTTAGGTCACCTGTCCTGTCTGCTCCTCTTTTATGCTTTTTCTGTTTCTGACCCTCCAATGGGACAAATAACAAAACTGGCTGACCTTGGTTGTTATAGCAATAAGCACAAGAGCCTCTCTGCTCACCATTCCTTGGCGTGAACCACAAACATTGATCTTATCACCCTGAGAAACAGCAATTTCTCCATAACATACCGTTAATTTCAGAGAGAAGAGGTAAGATGTAAAATTACTGAACAGAAGGTAGGTTCTGTTTTACCTCAAACCAGGACAAAAACAAAATTCTACCCCACCCATCCGAAAAGAAGAAAAAAAAAGTCATCGAAACAATACTCTGAATACAGTATTCTCCCTCTGAGGAAGAAACGAGCAGCACGTGATGCGTAGTTACATCCTTTAGTGCACATCATACAGAGAAACAACAGCTCTGGTAAGAGCAAGCAGTAAAAGCTGCTGCCACCATCACTCCATGCCACTAGTAAGGGCACCACCTATTGTCGAGCTGCCCGATGTGTTCCACCAGCAGACACCACCTTTCCTTACCCTGCAATGAGCTGGGCTGAAAATTTCTCTTTGCCTCAAGCACCATTTTTATTTTGCCACATTTCAATTTTCAGCCTTAAAGTTCAAGTCATTTCCATAAGCAAACTGAAACATTCCACTTCTCCTATTTAAACAGGGAGAAGGACTCTCGAGGAGCAAACGCCCAGCTGGGAGCAGAGAGGAGCTCAGAGCTCACCTTGCACAGAGGAAAGAAGGCCATGAGCTGAAACAGAAGCTGGTGAGTCAGGATGGACTGCTGAAGTCAAGCTGGGTCTCCACACTGAACTGCTGTCCTGCCTCCAGAGAGGAGGCAAGTCCAGAAGCAGTACCTCCACTTTAAAACGTGACAAATTTGAGAGATTAATCCCCAAGATGGACCTTGAGTCACACTGAGCTCCCAGAGCAGGGAGTCCTTCAAGGATGGAGCACACAACCAACGAGACATTCACCGATTCTGTGGCCGAGTAGCGGTGGCTCACAGTCAGCCGTGTTGGATGCAAGCCAGCATCTGCCAAGCTTTCATGTGTTCCCAAAGCCTCATTAGCTACGGCTTTGCTCTGCTAATGTGCAAACCTGGCTCGTTTCAGCAGTCCATCCAAGCTGCAAGAAAATGAAGTCATAGGAATGACTCTGCAGGAGCTAACTCAGGTCAAAGCCAGTTGTCCTCAACCTGAGCTAATAAAATAGGCTGGACTCTGCCTGACACTTCGCTCTCAGGTGTCCTTCCACACTTCCAGGAACATGACACAGGAATATCTACACAGAGCAGGCTTGGGAAAAGACAGCCTGACCTGCTCTGAACCCACAATACAGCCATTGTGCTTCCTCGGGATCCTATGGTCCCTGCCCCTGCCCATAGGGGTCTTGTTAAACAAGGTCTACCCAGAACACCATCCTACCTCCTCACATCTTCTCAGTGGCCACACCTGCCCCTCCCCATGACACACCATTGCCCTCACTCACACATAAAATAACCCAGGCCTGAACAGCTTCTCTTCAGACACTTCTGGCCAAAAAAATATCTGAAACGATGACCCTTATTTTCAGTAATGTGAGCATTCATCTCCCACCCACAACACTTAAAATCAGGCCACAAATCTGTTCCTTTTTACGCCTGCAGATGGTTGCTTCGTCTCCCTACAGATGGTATTCTCAAGTCAAGGCAAGTGGCTTTCATGCAGAACTCCAGGACTTCTATTTGACAAAATCTGATACAAGCTTTCAAGGAAAGACAGAAGGCTATACCTTGTGGCAAAAATCCTTTATTAAACTAGATTTTGTAAATTCCTTTTCACATTAGAAATTTTAAATGCAGATTACAAAACTGTATTTCAGTAAAAAATGAAAGTTATAGTTAACAGCAAAATTACAACTTTATACAAATAAAAAAAATCATTTTAAAATTTTAATTTAAAAATAGACATTGATATCTTCCAATATACTGGTCCTAACAGCATTTACAACTGGTAGCTGCAATACGAGGTCTTTTCACATGCATATTCACATAAACTGATTTAATCCTCTGCACAGTTCATGAAGCTGAAATAGCATGAACAGTTGGGCTTTGGTTGGTGTTTTTTTTTAAAAGAACATGATACCTTGAAATTGTGGCAAGTCAATGAACTCCTCTGTTCCAGTGTTCACATCCTCTCAGCTCTGCGGAAAGGGCAATGTTACACTGGAAATGTGAATTGCATTTGAAGACATAAGCAGTAACATAAAATTTCTCATATTACATTTATGACAATCATTTTCTGCCATTATCAGCAATGAAACTATTCTCTTGTCTACCCACCACATTTTGTGGCAAGATTAAGTAACTATTTGGTTACATTTTACCTGCTCAAGTTAAACCTTCTAGAATACATGCTCTGGTAAGCATGTAAAGATCTTCCCTGACATTCACATACTCACAGTAGTCACAGTTCCAGATGTTCTAGTGAAGTTATAGGTTACAACTAGAGCATTTGGACATTGCTTAAATGAGGATTCCCAAGTCACAATGTGTTTCCAACAGCCAAAAAGAAATGCCAGTTAAACTTTGCCTGAGGTGTCCTTCAACAGGCCTATAAAGGCATTAAATAAAACTGTACCACATACTATTAAAAGCAAAAGCCAAAGTCATTAAAATATCACCAAGGTATCTTGAAATATTATTAAAAAAAAAAAATCACTTTTGCCCTACTACTTTCACAACCAGCAGAAATATATTTTTAAACACCCACATTACTTAGGTGAATAACGTTCTTCATTGCACCTCTGGGCCGTTTTTTGTCTTTACTGTAAGAATATCCATCAATGCTTACACAAGCCTTACATTTTGTATTAAAAAGAAAGATAATTTTCCTAAATTAAAAAGGGGGTTAAATGTTAAAACGTTTTGCAAAAAAGCAAGCAAAAGTCACATATTAAAGGCTACCAGTCATCACAACCACATGCAGTTGAAGAATAGAATAAAAAGCAGTACACAAAATAGGTATTTTAACAGTCACACATTATTTCAGAGTGCTGGTGGCAATACTGCTAAGCACTACTTTAATCAAAAATATAAGATGATATAGAGTTTACAAGATACCTCAGGATTCTCACTGATGTAACTGCAAAAGACATCAGAAAAGATGGAAATTTTAAAATGCGACCTACTTTGAAATACCATTTTGAAACAATTATATTTGATATACTTCATCCCACTACACATTATAAAAACAACCAAAGAAATACAAGAAATTTAGTGGGATTTTTTCTGGACCATTTGGCAAGTAGCTGAAGGCATGGAGACCCTTACTAACAAAAGTCTACTTTCTTTCTCTCTGTGCACTGATTTTCTGCTCCGTTCTGCACCCAGCTCAGCACAGCTTCTAAGCACATGCTTAAGCTCCTGCAGAAGAAAAAAGCTGAGCTCATCATATTTTCTGAATTGCAATGGCAGTTCCTCACCCCGAGCCCGAGCTGCTGAAGATGATGGAGGCTCTGTCACTAACTTCAGTAACAGCAAGACCTGTTCTGCTTATGTTAGGACTTTAAACGATTGTCTTCCACTTAAGTTCAGCCTGTAACCAAAGAGCAGACACCATGGGAAGGATCAACCTGTAACCAGACAAACTCAGAGCACCTTCCTGAACCTCAACAGGTACCCAAAGGGACAATGGAGACAGGGAGAGAGAAGTACTCCATATGCTCTTAAGCTCCGTGCTCCTCTGCTGGCTTGAAAGACCGGGGAAAACAAACTCTCCTAGTAAAGGGTGGACTTAAGGCTTTGCCCTGAAAGGTTTTTTTTATACATTTATCCAAACAGGACTAAGAGACAAAAAAAAAAAAAATTAATATGGAGGGATATAGCTCAGTGGGAACAGCTGCTTTTCTGAAAAGTTCTAGCCCTTTTCCAGAGATTGTTTATGTACTTTTTATTCCTTCATCTCTTTTGTCCCCTTGGTCTTGCATTTCTAGCTTGCAATGGTGATTTTGAAAGAGGCCCTGAGCCCTCTGGTCAGAGCATTTTCTGGGGAAATTTGAATCAAGTGCGATCATCATCCTCCTGCTAAGCCAGAAGAAGGAAAAAAGCTGTGTTTCTTATCTCCAGGGTAACCTTGTCAACAACTAGATTATGATGAACAGATGGGGCAAGACCATAACTTTTTCTGCCTGCCTTTTGAACTGAAATCTAAGCTGTGTTTGTCCATGCTGGGAAGGGTGTGAACATGCTGAGTGAATCAGGCCACCTCCCAGAACAACCAGAAATCTTGTAAGCTTCCCTGTTTACAAGCACATCTCTGTAGGGCTTGGGCACCCGGCAGCTCAACGTGCAACGCATCTGAGCATACACCAGGACCTTTGCTGGGCAACTCAGCCACCTGGGACAATACTTTAAAAAAGCTACTCCTCCATTGGTTATATAAACAGCAGCACTAAGGAAAACCTGTTCAGGAACAGAAGGGAGTTCCTTGGTCAAAAAGAAAGATCCTAGCTCTGCTGAGGCAACCCTAGCATCCGTTACCCCGGGCCCTTGGATCATCCATCTCAAGTCCAAGTGACTAAGTAACATCTCAGTCTATTGTAGGCATTGTCACAGAAGATGGAGCATGGCCTTCACTGCACAGGACACCGTGTGGTGGCAGAAACAGCTCTGCTGTTTGGGGAGCACAGATCTTTTGTGTTTCACCCACTGGTTACCAGAGCAGCCCAGAGAGAAAGAAAAAGAGAAGAGACACAATTCAGATGAACTAAGTACCCACCAAAAAAAAATATAAAACTTATTATGACAGTCTGTTATTCCAGTAAGAGTCCTGTTCAAGCTACTCTTCTGCTTGAAATCACCATGAAAAGATTGCTGTATCTGTTGGAGCATGACCAACTCATCTTTAAGTCTATCGTACATTGCATTCACTGTGTATATATTACAGTAAATATGGATATTCAGGAGACATCATGTCTTTCAGTTTGTCAGCAACTGATACAGACACATTTTCAAGTGAAACCTATTTCTGTGCACAGCTTTCCTCACAGTTCCTTGCTTATTACTACCCATGCACACAAATGGAAGAACTTGCACACACAGATTCATAAGCAAATCCTATGTGCGTGTAATTCCTGTGTAAAATTTACTGCAAAAGTTTAAAATGGTTTAAAATGAAAGAAAAACCCCTCCCCTTAATCCTTACCCTATTATCATTATTCCTAACACAGAACTGATACCTGTTCTGAAAAAGCCTTACAACAAAAATTTGTATGCCTTTCAAGAAGCAAAGATGTAAATAAAAGTAGTAATGCGTTACAGAATGCATTAAAAAAAAAAGTTTCTGATAGCTTGCCGGAAATACTTGCCAAAGTACAGCTGTTTATATTTCTGGGAGGTGGTGGTTGTTTGGGATTTGGTTTTTTTTTTTTTTTTTTTTTTACACAGGTATTTCTGGATGCTGATGCAACACCACCACCACCAGAGTGACTTTTGCACTCCCAGACTTTCCAGTTCAGCAATTACTACTGTAGTATTAGCATTCTCTTTGATGTTAAAAATACATTTAAGGTGTCTCACAGACAATCATATTTTCTACACAGACATCACCAAATTTAATACAGACAGAATGAAGATACATCACTATCAGACACCTATGAAGTGAAACAATACTCACTTTGCTCCATTTAAAAAGCCATAGAGAAACAAACACTTTTAAATTGAGCAAGTGTTGAAAAAAAGTATGGGCATTCCCTGCAAAATTACAGTATTAGCTACGTGTAAGTAAAGACTGAACTATAGTGTTGTATTTTTCACTTTAATAGATCACAGTAAATCTGCAGAATTACCAAACACACAGCTGGTTGCACAGTCCTTTATATACAACTTCCATCAGTATCAGAAGTTTATAATAGAATAAGGGTGTTAGAACTGGTCAGAACGTCACAAAACACCACTAAAAAAAGACTACATCAGACCTTTGAAGAAACCTGGAAATATTTAGCACTCAGTTGTGACTGGATTTGAAATATCCATAGTTGCCATGTTCCCACCTCCCCTGTGCTCTTCTGAAAGATTTAGCACAAAGTTCTGAATCACAAAACAACTTTGTACAAGATATTACATTTTAGAAGCATAGAATCCACAGCAGTTAAAATGTGTGAGGGTCAAAAGACATATACTGGGTATGCTGAGAAGACAGTTATATTTAAAAATTGTACCTTAACTTCCCTTTAAAACAGCATATATTGCTCATCAGAATTCTTAATATGCATTTCTGAGACTTCAAATGCCGTGTCTTCTTTTTGCAGGTTCATAAAAGGATCCATTCCACAAAAAACATTTTCTTGGAAACATACTGACAAAACCACTTGCTGTAAATTTCTAATAAAATATCGTCCTTTAAAACAGATTACAAAATACTATTGCAGTTGTTTGAAAAGTTTTTAGCTGTACTCTGACACCTCAGTCTCTACATTCCTCTGCTCTTCTTGACAACCCTTCAATTCAGCATGACTTTCAGGCAGCCTGGTTTTATTTCTGTGAACCTGTGAAACGAGAAAAGATGAAGCTTCAACATGAAAGCTACGTGCAATGTCATCTCCTTCAGCCCTCATCAAACATATGGAGAGCGATAAGGTGCTCAGTCAAGTGCATGTGCCTGTGAGAGTCAGGAAATCAGCATCGTGTCCTCTAGATGTGACAGTGAAGGAGGATTTTACAGGGTCTGGAGAGGTGAAGAGCTGGAAATAGCAGGAACTAAGAAGTAGGGTTTTTTTTAAAAAAACACAAAATGCTGCCCAATATTCTTGGTTACATTCATGCTGTTCCTCTCTTCCTCCTCCCCTTTCATTCCCTCTTTTCTTTCAAAACAGATTTTTTTCTCCCTTGTCTTCCGTAGCAAGTAAGAAGGAAATAGGAAAGTCTTTGCTATTTCCGAGTCCCACCTTCACAGTCACCTTCATACACTCCTGTAAAGAAAAAGCAGCAAACACACTGGCACCAGCCCAGACTTGGTAAATTGCTGTCCCCTATATGCAGGGGGCTAAAAGCAGGTATTGGAGACCTATAAAAAACAGGATTAACAACTTTTCGCAGTAAAGCTAACAGCCTTGAATAGAAATATGTAATTAAACTATGTTAGATAAGTGTAATTCATCTATCTCAGAGGAAAGGATCTAACATGTAATAAGTGCCCTGTATAAGACAGTTTGGTGTCACACAATTGTACTCCATTTATGAAACAGCAGACCAAGTAGTTTAGCAGTATTCGAAAACTAACTTCAATTTTCAGTTAGTTAAGTGTGGGTTAAGAAAAAGAACGTATCAGTAACAAAAATCTAAACTCACCTGAAGTTGTGGCTTGTGAGGTATCTGATAGCTGCTGGTCTGATGCGAGCAACTCCTCCCTGACTATGGCTTCCTCTTCCCGTGATAACGCAGAGATAGGGTTTACCACCACACTGCTGGTACTCTGCAACAGCAGGGATTGCAACGGTTAAAACCTCCCCTCAGCAGAGACGCGGCCCTCACTCCTAACCCTGCCATCCATTCTTCTGAAAACTCACACTACTGACTTACAACTCCGCTTTCCCACGCTGGCTAAGTATCTTTTATATAAACGGAGCCATTTTTTCCCCCTGCTCTGAGAAAGATATTCTAGGGAAAAAAAAAAAACAACCCAAAACAACAAACCAAAACCATAGGCAAGCTTTTTAAATCTGGATTGCTTGCAGTGTGCATGTTGAGATCATCACAAATTCCTTCTAATTTCATAGCAGCTTTGCTGTTTATATCACTTCATCTTTACTTGGAATTTCCATCCTATGATGGAAATCAAAATAGCAAAATTAAAAGAAGCAGGTGTGATTTAGCTAATTTTTAAGTGACATTTCTCCCTATTGTTTCACATTTTATCTTAAATTAATGTGACTAAAAAATAACCAATAAATTGGTTAAAGAAAGGAAGAAGGAGAAAAACACAAAACCACACAATTTTTGTCATTTAAGTCACGCTTATTTTGACTAACTTCTGCTATGTTGGAGCACACGAATCAACAAATCAGCTCATCACATGAGCTTTATTAAGGTATCCAGCCCTGATAACAAAAGAAATTGCTCTTCTACCAGAGGTAACAGCAACCTAAATTGATGAAGAGTTTGAAAAAGACTGAAAAATATAAATTCAACTGGATTCATACAACAAATTAAGATTTGTCAGTTCAAGATTATCTATTCACATGACATTTTTCCTCAACTACCCTCTCTCTCTCGCTTAACTTTATTTGGGTTTTATATTAGTATACTCTTAATTCTGACAGTACTTAGTGCCTGGTATTGATCCCTTTTCCCCACACCAAAATAGACTTTTTTTAGATCCAGGTGAATGGACTGAAAAGAGAGTCCCTACCATCACTCTAGTGCAGCTCAGGAAATCTAGCTCTAAAAAGCATTAGTTCACACCTTAAAGTACATAAGTGTCCTTTTAGGAATAGCACAAGATAATGCAATTTAATTATCTCCATTGAAAGAAAAGGATTAAGGGCCTAATGAGCACTTTTGTTTCTACTGCAAGGAGTAGCCGTTTCAAAAAACTGGGCTTGTGCAGTGACACCTTGCATAAGAAATTCTTCTTATAAAAGCATTCCCAGTGTGTTTAAATTTATAGGGTAAACTAATAATGCAGAAAATGTATCTTTTTACAGCAAGAACACTCATAAAGTACTTGAACACTCCACTGGGAGAAAAAACAAGCCCTCAAGCAAAACTGCACAAAATGACATTTATGGAAGCAGCAGTATTCCAATCTCAAGAGATCCTGCTGACAAATTGATACAGAAATTACTGAAAGATAGCTCAAATCACACACTTCCATGTAAAAGTTGAAGACTATGTAATCATCGTGGTTAGAATTCCAACATACTGATTTTTCTTTAAAGATTAAATAAGTAACATAGCTCTGACAAAGCAATGCAAACACAACACAAACATTTGCATTGACACCTCTGTTAGAAGTGCCAGGAAGGATAGATCAAATCTTCCATTTAAAAAAAAAAAAAAAGGTAAAAAACAGAAGGAAAAGGAAGATGCACAAAGAAGCAGGGGACACACAGATGGGACAAGACAGAGAACAAAAAGGATCATTGCCACATCAGAGAAAAACAATTCCCTGAGGGAACTTAGAAAATAAAACAACACAAAAGCCAGTTGATTTTACATGTTATTAAATTACATTAATTCCCTATATTCCCATATATATATGTTTTATCAGAAAATTACTTTTAGGGGGGAGGAACTATTCGTTTATTCCTACCTTCACTTTTTTCCTGCAGCACTCTGGACAAGTGATTCACAGCTTCATCCACATGGAGACCGTGCAGATCCAACACATTCATAGGGAGCAAGGAAGTATTTACTTTCTCAAAGATTTGCACAGCAGCAGCATGGTTGGCTTCTTTCATCTTCTGCTCATGAAGACGACCCTTTATTCGTAAGCACAGCAACCATTACACACTGAGACACAATCTAAGCTCCACACTGGTCGTTGGCTACAAAATGACAGTTCTGGCAGGGTGCTTTTAGCTCACAGTTTGAAGCAGTAAAATTTATACTCGCAACAGAACTTCTGGAAGAGGCTCAGTGAGACCTGCTCACAAGGAGATTTCATGAAATCTGTTCTTAAGAAACTATTCAAAGCTGGCACAAAGCAGAAATTATTACAAAAGCCTTACAAGAAAGAAAAAAAAAGCCAGAAATGGCACAAAACCATATGGTCTTTACATTAACTAAAAAATTACACTCCATGCCCATTTTCAGATTTATTACCCTAACAATAGAATTCTACTTTCTGAAAGTATTTTGCTAAAAATTTAATGAAACAACATCAGAGAAACTGCCCAACAGCCCAGGAAAAACCTGCTGAGTGTTACAGCTGAGGCTAATTCTTCTGAACACATTTCCTAAAAATCAGGCAAGCCAAGGGCAAACTTTTTTTTTAATAGTTGCCCACTAACTCTCCTAATATTTTTGAGACTTTTTGTGACCAATAAGGTCAAATACAGTCTTTATTGGAATTAGGACTATTCACATTACACAGTGAACAACTACCCACTATTTCCCATGAACTTTGCAGCGTTCAGATTTGTGGGTACAGTCTGAAAAGGAAAACTTAACTCCAGGTATTGGACTGATGGGAGCTCAAGAGAACAGAAGCGACAGTCTGTCTTACACTTTCTTAAAATGGATCATCTGAAGTACATTAATGTCAGAGCAGAGACACCAGCCCAGTAACTCTCACTTGCAGAGGATTCCCAAGATAGGCTAAGGCCACCAAGCATAAAGTGTTTATCATAAATAAAGGTAGCTTAATTTGCCTTTTTATTACTTAAAAGAAAATATATGTAATGAATTTCCAGTTTGTATTTCTTATTATGGCTAAGAACAAAAGTAAGACTGCACATGAAGTTACACTTTATTTAAAAATCACACAGAACTTTGTTTAGAATCCCTCCAAACTTCAAGAATACATAAACTAAGAACATAAAGAGTTCATTATAAAGGCCAATAATCAAAATTTCCTACATGCACAATAACCATCTAAACATTTAGAGTGATATGTTACACCAATTGCCTAAAAGATTTAAGATAATAAGCAAATTCATTTGTGATTTATAATTACATTTTTTGTTCCATCATAATGCAATTCATAATTTAGGATTAAATGTTTCTATAAAGTGAATTTTTACATACTATTACATCAGAGAAAAGCAACAGTCTTTGAAGATATTGGAATGGAATTTTTAAGAGCTGTCTGAATGGAAGGGTGTCATGTGAAGACACTGAGAAACCAATATATAGGAACAGTTACAAGAACAGTTAATACTTACAATCAGGATTATGATCAACAGTAACCAACTTGTATATAGCAAGAAATGCTTGGATCAAGACCAGAGAGCCTGTGCTCCAAGACCAGAGCACACAAGACTGATCAGAAGCAGATCTAAACTCCAAAATACAATGGCTGGCAAAAGGCATGGCATAACACACCATGTTTATCCCAACGCGTGGACTGTAGCCATAAAGATGGTCAGAATGAGGAAGCAAAGACAGCAGGCAGCAAGCTCACCCAAGATTTATGGAGAATGAAGCAAGCAAGATTCTGAGGCAAAAGACTGCATCTTAATACCTATCTGACTCTTTAAAGTACAAAAGACATGTCTAAAACCAGCCAATTAAGAGGGAAGCATATGGAAGAGTTGAAAACTGATGTTTGCTGCAGTCTGTGTCACACACGGGTGACACTGGCCAGGCCTCACAGACACAAATGAGTGCTTACAAGTGTCTAGATGGGAGAGGGAGATCTATGAGGAAACAAGCACATGTGACTAAGCACCAAATACCATCTTTCCTGAGGTCTTGCACTGGATTTGGTTACATTAGCTTCCTCTATCAGTATCACTACTAGTGGAAGGGAATCACCTTGTAAGGTGATTCTCAGTGTAACACTTACACAGGGAACAGTAATTGAGCACATTTATCAACTCTAGAAGGCACAATGTTTTTCTTATCACCTCCAATTCAGTATTTAAGTACCTCTCTAAATTCAGGCAAAAAAGTACAACATTTACATTTACCTGATGTGCATAAAATGCTGCCACAGGCTTCATACCCATGCGATAGGCCTCCCCAGCCTTTTTCAAACATTCCTGTCTCTTTTGCTGGTGACAAAAAGCTTCTGCTCTTAGATCATCGTATTGTGGATACTCAAAATCTTGAAATGCTTCACTCAAAGGATCATCCTCTTCCTTATTTTTTTTTGCCTGTAGGAATTTGCAATGTTGAAGCTAAGTACACATTGTAGGGTGTAGCTATGGATAGCTTTAGATATGTTTGTAACTACTATTTTTTTTAAAAAAATTTAAAAAATACCTTCTTCTCACGGTTCTTTGCAGCACTGTAGGAAGAAACAATTTCATTCTGCTGAACACTTTCTTGAGCTATAACCGTTTTTACAGGATCTGCCTCCAGAACACAGTTCAGGAACTGTTCAGTTTGTTCTAAAGAGTAGCTGTAAAGGATAAGTAAAATCTGTGACTTTACAAATACATTAATAGCTGCTACATTTATTAAAACGCATATTACAAACCTTGATATTGTTTTACAGAAATAGATGACAATGGAAATAAAAGCACTAGAATGGAATTTTCGACCTTATTACAAAAAGGCTTGCAGACTCACTGTGCTGCATTACTGGTATCAAGACACATGCAGTCTTGGTTGACCCAAACATAATCAAGGGGCACTTGAATATTAAAAGGACAATTAAATACTAAAGTAAATTGCATCCTACCTTAATCAAACAGACATTAGTTTAGAAGTACACACTGCTTTTTGGGCTGTATTAGTTACGTCATCTTAAATCTTCTCTGGTCAGGATTAGATAGTACAAACTAGTTTTAAACAACTAGCTCAGTTTTCTTAAGCTGTTATGCGGGAAAATCCTTGTATTTCCAGTCAAGATTTGTTATTAAATTTAATGAAATAGGAATAGGATCATCAGTTGCCATCAGATTTTTAATAAGCCCTTTTTCTTCTTTATTCTTCTTGCTGTTCAGTAAGCAGACAAGAGGAAGACTGATCAAAAGTAAAGATAGATTTTGGGAAAGACAACACTATGAAGAGAAATTAGAACGTGAAAAACAAGGGGTGGTGAAGAGTTCGAGCTATAGACATGGATAAAGGACACGTTTTAAACATCCCACAAGGAAAGGTTTTGATAACAACCTAGACAAGCAGGAAGACTGACAAGTAGGCATGCAACTCCGTATGTACAGACAGACATTCTTGGCCAAGGATGATTAAAGAAGTTTCTCTTGAAAAAAAGTTCAATTCTCAGGAACTTGGATTTAAGAAGGGCACCACATAGCACAGAAATACAACACAGAAAAGAGAACGTCATCAGGAAGAGATGGAGAGATGGCTCATTCCTCCAGAAGCTGCTGCAGTAACCGGGAGAGTACTGGCAGCTAACACCAGGCAATGGCAGTTTTCCTCCTGGGTGGATGCCATTTTCTGGGAACCCACTATTACTGCTCCCACTAATTTCTCCCACTTGATTTAAACCTCAGCTCTAGAGCAAACACGCAGCTCCACTGACAGACAGTCAGAGGTCAATAGCCAGAGACATTCTTTTCCCAGTGAAAGGAACTGCCTACTCCCCCAAAAGAGAAACAAGTCTACACATAGAGGTTTTATGCCATTTTTGCTTTTAAGATCAACTGGTTTTGCTTTTATTTAGATCTACAAAAAGTGTTCTTGTTTGGAAAAAGCCATTCTTTACCAGTATATCTTAACTCTTATTATTTAAGACAGTAACTGTCCACTACTGAGTGTAACCGAGTATCATTTTTACAAATAACTTTAAAGATTTCTTACTTGTTGTCCCTGAAGACATCCATTAAGAAATTTTGATTAATAGTTGGAAACATCTCAAAAAGTTGCTTCTCCTTCAGTTTAGCGGCACAGTCTTTTCTAGCCATAGAAGGAACACGATTCTACCCAGAAGATAAAGGAAAAATGTTACCAGTTCTTGATCAGAACAAGACATAATAACAGCAAAACCAATCCAACTTTACTGTTATTTGTTAAGATTTTTTTAAAAAAATAAATATTCAGTAGGTATGCACCCACAGCAATTACAACATGTCAGTATCAGCCTGACACACTGATTTGATGAGAATAAAGTGAGTGAGTTGTGTCATACACCCCTGCAATCATTTGAAATGATTCAGCTGGAGCTTCTTCTTAACTTGGACAAAGCTAAATGAGGATTTTTAGGAGGAACTTTACTAGTCCATCTAGTCCAATGCTAAGCTTGTGCAAAGTCCACCTCTCTATACTGAGGGCCTGGGGTTAAAACAACATTTTATTATTAATAAGCACAAACAATTTTGGTTTGTTATATCTGAAGCTACACTGTAATAAATATTCATATTTGTGAAGTCATGCTGAGAAGAAAACATAATTACAGCCCAGAATAAATCATATTGATCATTCCAATACTCAGATTTAATAAATAAAAAAAAAAACGGAAGTGGTCAAAACAAAGCCAAGCTCCATGAATCCACACTGAAAATAGAGCTGCGGATATCACAGTTGTTATTACCAGTAAGCCACATACATGCAGTTCAAAGAAAGAATCCACAAGCCATTCTTTTAAAGCACAGGCTAATCCATCCAACTTTCTGTATCAGTAGAAACAAAGTTCCTCTTTCTTATGACAGCTACTTATGAGAAACAATGACAAATAAAAACGCCTGTTCTGAAGAACTGCCAGGCAGTAGAGGGCAGCATTATGTGCACAGCAACCAGACAGGGTATGCTAACTGTGTGGAAGATACAGAATTAATGAAAGTCTTTTTTAAAAATTACTATTTTCTAACAAGTGGGAACAGAATCCCGTTTGAGATTAACCTGAGTACTTCTTTCAACATCTCATCTGTTCGGAATGTTGTGGGTTCTCCTTACAAAAAAAATATTAAAATCAATTCAATCCACTTCTAAACAAACAAGGCAATTAAGCTAATTAAGAACTTTTTTTGATATCACTTTCACAATAAAAAGTGTGAATAGACAATAAAATAGTCACACTGATCTTTGTTTTTAGATGAGCAATCAAAAAACCATTCAGCCAAACACAAATGCTAACCTGTGTAGTGAAATGCGCCATGATCTGTTTGTGAAACAATCAAAATATTACTTTTAAAAATGAGATTTATATTTTTCACACTGAAACATCTACCACAATCAAACTCCTGTATCACAGCAATAAACAGGACTAACTGACATGCATTTGTTCTACGAATTCAGGGTGTAATCAGCAACACAAAGATGAGTCACCAGGTAAGACATATTCTGCTTCATCAATAGCAATGAATTTAAACTGCATTAAATTAAAAAATGGTGCTATCCATACCAGGTCCTGTTTCTCCTGCATAGCTATTTCTTCGGAAATTATTTGTCTGAGAGAAACTTTCTGAATCTGAGCATTCCAGTGATCCATAAAAGGAAAAATATCTGATGTTGCTGGTTTTTTTGTCTGTGTGTCATTAGATGAGCCTGTACCCCGGCCCATTTTTTTCTTCTGTATTTTACTGTCTGCATTCTGAGATAACAGCATTTCTGAGTCATCTGTATCTATCTGTTGAATCACAGGAGGACCTTCAAAAGCAATAAAAATAAGATGACAAATAAAACAATTATTAGCCTATTTATATAAGCAAAGCCAAAAGAATTAAGATAAGTTTTTCAACCTAGATGCTTTGTTTTGCTAAAACGATATTATTGATGTTAAAACAGAAAACACCACGTTATTTTCACCTTTCTCACTTTTATTTTCCAAAGACTGTCTCATCATCTTTATCTAATTTATGAATCAAAGGCAAAACCAGACTCTCACCAAATTTTCAAATGCCAAGACTATCTTACAGCTGTAAACCATCTGCACATACTTAAGTGGGGAGGTTTATTTTATAAGAGAATTATCAACTCATGTATTTATATGTATACCTCCCTTTCCTCTACAATTTAAGGATAGATGCTCAACAATCTGGTTTTACAGTTCTACAAGTTAACCCTAACAGCACTGGTTTGGTCATTGGAGAGGAGCATTTGTGCCCACACTGCCATCCAAGTCTTCACCCAGGTCCCCTGCAAGAGCAGTGGGGTTCTGCCATAGAAAAACTTTTCTTCTGGGAGTTGAATGAAAACTAGATTGCTAGAGATTTTAACACTTTTTGAACAAGGATATATGTCCTCCTGCTACAATCAATTCCTCTGACAACAACATGTGAATGTTGTATTCCTGAACTCCTTCCCTCACCTGCAGAAATCTTGTTCTGTTGGTAATTTTCTGTCTGCACTTTTTCTTGCCATAGAGAATACAGAAGTCCCACCACACAGCTGTTTGATCCAGACAGAGCTTCTCTTTAAGCTCTCTGAAGTACACAAAATTATAAGCTTTTTGCTTGCATCTACCTGGGACTAGTGATTCTGCTTATAATTAACTTATTTTTAATTAACTCCACACCTCTGCAAGAAAATGGTATATGTAACCAAGAGCAATTAGTAAAAGTTTATCTTAATAAATGAATCTCTCATTTTTAGATAGACAGGATATTTGCAACATTACTGAAGTTTCAAAGATTTAAATATTTTTATAATGAAAATTAGCATTTTTGTAATTAAGAGAAATAAAGAACATACCTTCTGCAGAAAATTTACATGATTCATCTATCCTCTGACGCTTCTAAATAAAAATAGTAAAACCATGAATGTAAGCTATAGATTTTGCAATGAAACTTCACAAGTGTTAGCTTCTAAGTAAACCAGCTTCAAAATAATGTCTCTTGGTATTCTTCAAAGATTGGATATTTTAAAATAAATTTATTTAAGAAAAATAATTACAAAGTAAAGTTTAAAAGATAGAACTATCTTTCTGAAAACACATCAAACTGGAGAAACATGCCCCACTGCTAATATTTCACAACCTTAATTAAATAAACCAAACAAATGTTCCCCAAAAGCATCATGAGTTTCATAAGGCTATGAAGGAACTCTTCTTAGTTAAGGTACATGGAGATGTTTTGTACACATAATTATTCATCAAAGAACTCTTCTTACATGTCAAAAATCCAGTAATAGTTTTTGGCCACTAGAACTTTTGGTCAATCTTAAGGAGAAATTGTGCATCACGATCGTTCTTTTTCAATAATCTTGGTTTTGTGATGAGGGACTCATGACATGCATTCCTTTCATCCCTTGAATTGTCTTTTAACTGCACTTTTGATTATGACATGCTGATATACACCACATATTTTACAAACTAAATTATATTTTATCATTATTTTAACAAAGACACTTCTATCACACACATTTATATCAGCACATAAGGAGACAAATGGTCTGACAAAGCACAAGCATATCATACCATAGCAAGAAATCTACTAACCAGAATAGATTCTTTCCATTTTTCATGAATCACTCTTGCCAAATTCAGATCAATATGAACCACACAGTCCTCAACAGTTAGTGATCCTTATGGAAGAAAGAAAATATATTAATTAAAGCATTCTATAAAAAAAGCAATTAAAGTAAAGTAGCCTAGACTTATTAATTTGAATTCTGGAGATTCTGCACAAACTGTCATGCCTGAAAAAAGCTTCAGCAACTGCCACATTGAAATAAAAGCATTCCACACTGAATTCATTATCTGGTGTTCAAAAACTCTGAAAGGGTAGGAAAAAAACAAGTTAACATTAATTGTATCTGGTAGAAATACGACTACGTGAGCATCCACCTTTTCCCTTTTTTTTTTTCCTGAACCTTCTAGAATTAGAGCAAAGCCACTGTTAATTTACAAGCAGAGTTTCACTTGTGAAACTGTGATTCCCCCTATTCCACAGGCAACTGCTTTTATGTAACACAATATACTTGCTGCTGCCCCACAGCAGTCACATCCCTCCTTTCCAACACAAGCTCAGAGGAGCAAACTCCAAGTATTCCCTCTACCTCTACAGAAAATGGCAGGAATTATCACGGTATCATAAGGATACGTCTTCTCTGTACAAGATCTTTCTTATACTATTTCTCACCCTTTCAAGAATAAAAGGCAATAAGTGCATATGTATCAAATAAAAAGGCAAGGCATATTTCAGACACAGCAAAACACCCTTCTGCTATCAAAACGAAATTTTTTTTTTTGGAGGAGATAGGCATGGAAGGTAAAGAGTCCAGCAGTCAAACCCACCAATAAGTCAGGTATCCAGAGTTTCACAACTAATCTTCAGGAGAAAAGAGAAAAATGGAGGAAAAAAAAAAGACGACAAAATAAACAAGCTATATATTCCTTGTGTGTTCTTTTCTTCCTTTTTCTGTCCGTCTTTAACTTTTGTGACACATGTTCAAGCTGCTTATGGCTTCCTTCATCATAGTGTCTCAGCAATCTGTTTTCATCTTTGAAGTACAGCCGCGCTTTATCTTCTCTCTAAACCATTCATCTTCTCCTTCACCAATTTTAATGGTGCCTAGAGCTTTCTTTTTTCCTAACCAGTCATAATTTGCATCTTCCTCATCATCTTAATATTCCTTTAGAGTTTGAATATCAGCTCAAAGGCCTGTTGCACAAAATGCAAATAAGCCAATATATTTTCTTATGCTTTTAAAGTGTACACATATACAAAAAGACAAAGGCAGAAGGTAGCAGTACTGTATTTGTATTTCTTGCCACACTTAGTTCAGTTCCATTTTTTGGATTAACAATAGTATCACAAGGAATTCTGCAAACCTGTTCCCTAAAAATCAAGCATGAAGAAAAAAAAACAACAACAAAACCACACAGGCAAAGGAAGAAAGCTTTTCTTATCCAAAGTGATATTTTTCATAAAAACATGGATATAATTATGCTCATACCTGCATCAATGCCAACAGGGCCAAATATTTCTTTCAACTGGAGTGCCAGTTCAGGAGCTAATCTTAGTTCTAGGCAATCTATATTGAAGGCTGCACGTGATGCTGGTGTAGGGTTTTGCATCTTGGCTTTAGTTTCATCCCCACTTGGAGTTTCGATTTCTTCTTTACAACGTATCTCCCTGGAACTCCCCTGGGTTTCTTTAACTGTCTGCAGTTCTTTATCGCTCTTAGGACCCATTAGAGGTGCATGATCCATTTCCCGTAACGTAGTCATCATTTTGGGATTCTCTGCATTGCTTTCTGAAAGGTTACTGTCACTTTTGTTATTTAATTCAAATTTCAAATCGGTCAATGTTGCGTTAGGACCATGAAGCAAAGTCATGGGTATACATGGACCTGCATCAAGTTGTGAAACCGATGGCTTATTTATAGCTTCTTCATCAGGACTCTCAGACTCTACCTTCTGCTTTCCTGAAAAGGATGGCTCTATGCTACCTGCTGCTGAGCCGCCCTCGTCAGTTCTAGGGGCTGCATCTCTAGAATTTTTCAGTTCTGCTGAATCATTCCATGAGGCAGCAGTCAACAAGTCAGACACATCAGCATCAGTTGCCTCGGTAGCCCTACTTTCTGCAACGCTGAGCGATGAGTTCTTGTCTTCTGAAGGCTGAGAGATATCACCAGCCACAGTTATTTGTGGTGTTTGTTCACAGTCATTAGGATTCTCACTATAGTCTGTGCTTGCCTTGAAATTGAGGTCTGCAACAACCAGCTCAGCTTCTCTTACTTGAAAGCATTCAGTATCAATGTCTTTGCATAACTTTTCATCCGAGTCTAACAGCAAGCCTGTGGCCCAGTCTATGTCTTTGTTACATCTTTCATAAAGATCTTTCAGAGCTTCAAATGAAACAGACTCAAAGAGCTTACATAGCATATTTAGCTTTTCAGACTCATCAATATTGATAAGTTCACTTTCTTCCACAAACGTACTTTTATCATACATAACTCGATAGGGTACTTTTTCCTGAGACTCTGAGGCATTATCTACATCTTTGGGTTTGAAGCCATCTAGTCTGCCATGCAATACTTTGGTAGTCTCAGGAAAAAACATTTTCTTTTCTAATCTCCACAGGAGAGCAAAGTCCTGTGATTCAGTCTGTGAATAGCTACTTTTCTGTCTACATGAGCATGTATCATATTTCTCTTCATCTGTGTTAACCATAGACAAGTGTTCCTCTTCTCTGGGATGGGCCAAATTGTTGTTTGTAAAAGTGAGAGCTAATTTGTGCTGTTTCCTCATTCTCTTATTTTGATGGGTTTTTTTCTCACCTACTGTTTCACTGGGTACTGTTTCAGCTTGGTGCATATGCAAATTTTGTGTATCTGGTTGCTCTGCAGTGTTCACAGGGGTCCCACGAAGGACATCCACAGTCTCTAGAGCATTTCTATTAATGTCATCCTCTGTATTTCTGCCTTCATCAGACTGATTTGGACTTGGCTTTCTTGTTCTCCTTGACCTTTGTTGTCTCTGTTCTAATGAGCCCAAGACAGGCCAATGTCCTATTATTTGCAATTCTGGTGTAACTTTATCTGAACTAAGAGAGGAACAGCTAGAGGCTAGATTTTCTTCCTCATGTTCTTTTTCAACATTATCAGTCCCAGGCAGGCCCACTTGCTCTTTACCCAACCCAGGTTGCTGCTGACTGGGAGCGTTACCTTCCTTATCACTCTGAAGAGAAGATTTTTCTAGTCTTCTAGCTCTTTTGACTCGCTGTCCCATTGCTTGTTCTACAGGCCAGTCACCCAGAAAATTTAGTAGTTCTGGTTTTCCTGACATGTCAGAAGCTGAACTGCTTGGTTCCACTACGTTACTGCTTTGTGTTGATTTTGGTTCTGTACGTATTTCGCCAGATTGTTCACTGCCAGTTTGGACTTTGAGAATTTCATTATCACTGTGTTCCTCAAGTCCGCCTGTATGCAAGCACACAGTCTCTTCAGTTGTGGCCACAGCAACCTCATCCATTTTGGTTTCAGTATTTTTTTCTGAATTTTCTCCCTTTTCTTCTTTCTTCTCCAAGGGCAGTTCTTTTTCTAAACAATCTGACAAATAAACATCCAAGTCATCTTGAATGGTGCTGTTCTCAGAACTGTGTTCCACCGAGTTATTTTCCATTTCTTTTTCCTCTTTCTGAAAATGTTCAGGATCACAATTACTTTCTAATGTTACAGAAGTACTAGGAAAAGTTTTATCATCATCTGCTAATTCAAGAGGTTCCACATCAGAAGCAAAAGGTTTGTCTTCCTTTACATCAGAATGTGTCTCTCTCTTTCTGAAAGACAAATGGGAATGAAAGGTAAAACCATTTCAAATCTTCTTTAAGTGCTTGTCCTCATTTTTAACTTCGGCCTGGCTATTTAATATTTTTCAAGTTACAGACCAGAAACCAATTTTTAGGAAACTAATCATCCATCTGGAGAACTCTAGTGAGAGGAAAATAAATTTATGCAACTTAGCCCTAACCTCAACACTCCTTTATAAAAAAGAAGGAACTAAGAAAAACAGATCTTTCCTTTTTAAGTATCTCTTTTTTACTTCAGCATGGGGCTAAGAATACTTTCTCAGAACACTATTTTCCCCCCTTCCCAGCATTTAGTTATGTACTGAAGCATTCTGCTGCCAAACATTTCCTCCTTCAGATCAGCAAACACAGTAAACACGATTTTACTTAATGACTGTTGCTCTCTCCCAACAGCTCAATGCTAAAGTAATCCTAGAAGTTAACTAGGAGAGGATGAGCCTTTTCTTGTCACACCAGTTTTCACAATCAACTACATTCCATTAATTATCAGTGCCTACTTCATTTCAAATTAGGCATGCAAAACCCTAATGAAATAATAACTACAATAAAATCTGATTTCCTATGCTTTATTATAATGCACATATAGCATTATTCAGATTACTCCAAAACAGTCATGTATACAACCAAAATAAATCTGGACCGGCCTAAATTACCCAAGAGCAAGTAACTAGCTCATTACTACTGCATGAAGAATCCACCCTCTATCACAAAGACATCATCTAATAACAACACAGACTCAGAAATAGTAATTTGGTCTTATTTGGGACTACATTCTTCTGAAAAGCATTTTATAGATTTTAAGTGTTTTGTATCTACAACATACATCCAAAAGCACACTTCTAAGATAAGAGAAAGTCAATCAAGATTGTCTTATTGAAAAGTAACACACAACCATACTAGGGGGTTTTCAAGTCTAGAAATCTTGATATTCCTAAAAATTAAGAAAACTATGTACTGTATTTCTTTTTATAATTCAACAGCATTATCCAGTTTCCACTGCTGTGAAATTTTGATTTTTAGCCTCTCTTGAGGCTACAAAGCTAGTAAAGCAATCTAACCTATGGTTTTCCTCCTGACAAGGATCTCCGTTCCAGCCAGCAGCTTCTGATTTGTCTGGGACTGAAGAATTCAATATCGAACTAACAGTAAGGCAGCGTTCATATCGTTCCAACATTCTTTTGATCTTTTCTTTAGATACACCATGAATGTTTCGCCTATGAATTAAAAGAAAATGTTGAAAAATAACATTTCAGATTTGTATATTACAATGAGAGAAGACAGTAATTTAATGGTAATTTAATGATAGTAAGCTTACAGCAAGACTAACCAGAGAATTCAGGGGGCCAGAGCAAAAGCTGTGAAAAAGCAATTCTTTATCAGTACACTAAGGCATTCCAAACAGGCGCTATCAGAAAAATTGCTGCTCTGCTTGACTTCTCCATCCCACCTGGTGGCCCTGTTCTGCAATAAAATGTTTTGCTTAATAGTAAAATCTAAAACTCTACCAATAATGCATCTTCTTCAAGTAAGTATCAGAAACATACCATATCAGATCCTGACAATGATGCACGATACCAAACGGGCTATGGAAGAGTTCTGAATTCAGTCTTCCTTCTCTGGTTTTGCTAAACTAAGAACTCCTTGATCCTTGAGGAGAACCTATTCATCTATTATTTTGTATCCTTTAGCTACAAAGACATTACATAGCAGTGACCCTAGTATTCATCCCAGAGGGATGTCAGCCTCCTCTTGGGCTTTGAACCTGGCATCCAGCCAATTTCCTAGCTACCTTATTATTCACTTACATAGGGTTTATCTCTTTCCTATTTTGGCTCTATAAATGCGTAGAAGGTCTTGCTAAAGAGGTAAACAACAATGGTGATGTACAGGGGTTTGTCCCTCTCAAGCCATCAGGTGCTTTTAAACATTTAAAAAGATTGCCTTTGAATGTTTCTGCTGTCACTGAGTTTAAATAAGGCAACAGACCAGCAGGACGCAAACCAGACCCAACCAGAGATCATTGTTACAACTTCAGGAACAGAAAGGAGCAGTCACTGTACCTTAAATGCACAAGAACTGCAATCATGAAACCGTTACATAATATCTGTTGCTAATAGTATCTTTTGTATGTAATTAGAATAAAGTGACAGGAACAGAAATATTAATATATATAAAATCCCACAAATCTAAGCGTTGTAGAAAAAAAATTAAGAACCTAATTATTATAGCAAAAAATCTTGGCTGATATCTTGCTACTTCACCAGCCACTGTACAAAGTAATATCTTTTTAAAAATCATAGTTCATAGACTGTGAAAGATATACAATCTAATATGAAATTTTCCTTTACGTTCTTACCTTTCAAGTTCTTTTGGTTTAAACTTCCACCAAGTGTCTGGTTCTCGGAACATGACTTTGTATTTGAACTGCTGAGCCTGAATAAAAGAGGTATAAAATGAAACAATCATTCATTTCTTATTTCTATGAAAAGGCACAAATACTTTAAGAAGCGCCTGCTTCTTTAAAGATATTTTCTGTATTTTTAGAAACTAATTAAACATTTGTTATACCTTTGTTCAGTGTTTCATTTCTGATTATACAAATGGAGATTTTTAAGAACATGTACATGCATCTCTTGCTGTATAATTATATATGTGCCACAATCACTATTTTATATCATCCCTATAAACGTTCTAATTCTGAGACAAGACTGCAGAACAACTCCTCTTTCCAGGTATAGTACGCACATGTCCACAGCCTCTCCAAGACCAAAAAAAGCTCACTGTTTACATTCAGAGCTGACCAGATGGGAGCCAATTCCAAAACAAGCAATTCAGTTACATTAAGACAGATATTGCGGGCAGCCTTCCTGCTCTATGAGCAACTTGAGCATGCTGCAAGTAAGTAGTCCTCATATGGTCTAATCTCATCATGACCAAAAAGGAGCTCAAAATCTAATCAGGAGAAACACTGTGAGGAACTGTGCTATTTCTCCTCGTTCCCATTTTCAAAAAAATTATCACCTTAACAAACCTCACATTTCCTGGAAGAATTTTTGTTGTATCTTTATTTCAGTATACAGCAAAATCAAGGACATAACTTATGAAGGAATTGTTAATCTGACAATTGTAAATAAATGCAAGGATAATAAAATAAAATTTTTATTAGTAAAAATTATCTGTGTTAAGTCCTGATGTTTGCTACTCTACTGCAGTGTACATAGAGTATCAGTTCAAAAGCTGTCAGTTCTACGTACTATGCTCTCCAATGTGTTTCTATACCATGGTAGGAGAAATCCCAGATCTACTTTATAATATTTCTTCCAATATATTATTTCTGTTAATCAGAACCAATTATAAAATAACAGTTCTGTAGGCAAAAAAAATTATTAAAACTACCATCCAAAATGACAGATGAGACACTCTAGCACAATGAGAGCTAGAGTTTAAGAGTGCTGATGCTCATTTAGAAACGATTAAGAAAACAGTGAGAAGCTCTAGAAAGCTGAAGTATGAGAAATCTATAGAAGACTTCACCAAGTTATTTAAACCATTAAAGATAACTTTGGAAGTCAAATGTAGTTTGCATTTATGCAAACTGGTCACTTTTAGTCACTACATTACTAACATAAAATAACGCAGATGCATTATTTTGATTACACCACTTCAATAAAAAATTACTAAATAAATCTGCATAACATAAACAAGCTAGCAACATTTGATAACTCTAGTCCTCCAACTAGTCAGCTGGTACCCACCTCTATGTGATATTTAGGATGAAACTGAGTTTTCAAGTTTCATGTAGCATCAAACACTATTCTCATTAAGTAGTGATGATTATATTTTTAAAGTAGCTTAGAATTTTACTGATCATATGAAAGAGGAACAGAACTCAGTTTCCTCAACAATATTAATTTTTTCTCCCAAGCACAAAGCTCTTGGCTCTGTCACTTGGAAACGAGGCCAGGCCAATACTCAGACACACACAGAATATGACACTGGGTAATATGATTCTGTGTAACACTTTTCTTTGACTCCAGACTTCCTTGTGAAGTAATAGCTAGGCTGAGAAAGACAATCACATTTGAAAACATATGTTGTTGCCATGCTGGTCAATAATCCTTTTTCACATTGATTAAACTGTAATACTAACCAAAGTAACATAGGGCTTCATCTCCCATGCTTGTATGTTTGTGTTGTCTATTATTATAGGAGAGATTCTCATTTCAAATGCTTCTTTGGCTGAAAGACACACACATGCAAGAGAATGTGACGTAGTTAATTTTGTTATAATAGGGTATACATGTAACATTTATACTAATTCTCTAAATTTGTAATATATTTTTAAGTAGGCAATCCATAATGATTAACCACCATGTAAAGAACTCTTGCCACAGATTGATCTGTTTCAGGGCCCTCTTATTTTAGGAATTCCACCCTCACATGTAAAGCTAGTGAGATATGGCATTATTCTTTGGAATTAACATACATATGATAATCATAATCAAGGAATGAAAATGCAGATGTAAAACACACCAAGATAACTAATCAATCAGTAAATAAACTATAAAAAACCTACATGATCACCTTAAAGTGGACTTCTTTGTTGCATACAAAATTCT
The DNA here is from genome assembly GCA_004320125.1 of Scolopax mira. Lineage (NCBI taxonomy): Eukaryota > Metazoa > Chordata > Aves > Charadriiformes > Scolopacidae > Scolopax > Scolopax mira. The sequence goes on along the minus strand of BJBW01001823.1, from coordinate 130,790 downwards.
TGGCTTTATAACAGTCTTACTGTCCACTCTGCAAACTATGCAGTAAAATATGAAAAATCAAAAGAATTATTGTAATTTAAATATACAGTAATGAAATGTTTAGAATCACTAGCTGTGAGATACACCACCATGTTTTTGTACCTACGTTACAATGTGTCTGAGCAATCGGTTATCATTCAATCACATATTTCTTTTAACACATTTCTCCACTGAATAGAAATGTAACAGTAGGAAAGTGATCATGGTTGAAATTTAGAAAATTTAGAGTCATTCTCTGATGGGCTTAGCTAGATCCACTATCAAAATATACATCAATTACAGGAAAAAAATAAATCATTTGTTCCATCTTGCTCTTATAATTTTGTTTTAAGTTTGCAAAGAATTTGGAGCTCAAGAGAAAAAATAATCAAGAGCAGGAAAATATCTGTGTAACTTTCATTTGTATCAACATCCTCATTGCCTATTGCTTATACATATATAATGGCTCACCTCTGAAGAAGTATTTCTGGGAGATGGTAGAGACTACCACTCCAGAACTGGGACACAGCCCAAAATACATACCATGACAAAATCTGAGAACAAAACAATCTTTTGACAAAGACACTGGCATTTTTAGTTGCAAAACACACAATGGACAAATGACTTCTGAGTTTGGTGCTCATATTCTTTTACCACACACATATTAACAAAATACTTCTATGATGGGATAAATCCTTGTCCTGTGACACAGGTATTACAAGACAGGCAGCTTTTTAAATGGCACACAAGAATGGAATTGTAAACAAGCAAATTAATCCCTTATTTATTTCCCACCTCGTTTCCTGTTCCAGTCATGTGCTTCCCCTAAGCAATCGGGATCATAATGGTATTGTCCATGCTTATAGAAGTAATCATCAGTACTAAGAATGATTCCACCTGGGTTATCCTCAAGCAAAGCCCTGTGGAAGATCAAGAAGTAAATAGCTTTTCCCCCTTCTCCTCCCCAGCCCTGATATCTACTGCCATGCATGTGTGTATCTAGTTCCTTGTACAAAACCAAGATTATCTGGAATGGAAGCAGCAAATTTAGATAAGGGAGAAAAGTCACTGTCCAGGCAAAGATGATCAATAAATTTCCTTCTGTTTACAAAGGGGAAACTTTCCCCTTCTGTATCTAGGGGAAAGAGCTGACAGAGGTTTCCTAAAAGTTTCATTTCAAAGCAAGGGAGGTATTTTTCCATCAACATCTAATGATATACTTTCATTTGTAATGATACACTGACAAATACACATGCAGTCTGAATTGCACCCCATGTTTCAGGTGCCAGCTAAAGGAGCCTAAGCTTAACCTAGGCTTTTGGAGAGTTTGAAGAGAAACCAAGAATTCAACCCAAGAAGCTCCACATGTACTACTAAAAAAAAGAATTCCAATAGTGGAAAGGAAATTTCTGCCTATAAAGAGCTGGGCTATTTCCATTCATGTTATTGGAAGTGAATACCCAAAATGAACAAGGACTTGAAGAACACAGCAGACCTAATACTATTGCAATGTTCCTCTGCTGACATAAGGTCCTTTGGCCAGTGACAAAAGTTAAAGCTAATCCTTATTTCAATTTCCCCTAGAGGTCAAGGAGCTGCAAGCAACTCAACTCTCTGCAATTATTATTATTCATCTTGCTGCATGTACAATATAGCTGGCAATTAGGTATAAGCATAACTATTTACAAATGTCAGAAAATTATCTCTGCCTGCACTAAATCCTGTACACCATTAAGTAATTTCTTTTAGAAGCTCACAATATAGAAGTTCTACCTTGCCAAATATGATTTTCCTGATCCTGGAACACCTCTGAGAAGAACAAGTACTTGACCTATAAGATGCATCTTTTTTCTCATCATGTGACAAACAGGTGGCTGCTGTGCTTGCGAGAGGTTCAATTTTGAGTTTCTATCTTGATTTCCCCATACCTTCAGAGAAGGGTTGCTATCCCAGGCATTTGAAACCACTGGACAGGAAAAAAAAAGTCCTTTTTCCAAAGTCTTATAGTCTGAAACAGGCCGCTGCCCTGGACTGACAGCCACAGGAGTTACAAAGCTGTGACTTCCACTTGATGGATAAAACGCAGGAGCCATGAGATTCCAGTGTTGTTGAGGCTGACAGTATGGTGTTGAACAATTTAAGTTGCAACCCTGTTGAATTTGCTGAAAATCTGCAGGTTTTGGTGTTTTGAAACTGGATGCTTCAAGAGAGACATACGCCTCTGGAAGACAAGTGCTCTGGTGGCTGTTACAGACAGTCACTGCCTCTTCATGCTGTTCCAGGCACCCTGAATTAGGATTTCCAGTGACGGATACTCCAAGTTGCAGAGGACTTTGGAAGAATTCACCAGAAGCAGCAGTCAGAATTTTTTGATCCAAAACAGTATCTTGTGTCTGTTCAGAATTTCCACACAATACTTCTCCATTCGATTGTTTACAGACTTCTGGAGCTACATCACACTGAACATGTAGTTCTGACAAATCAGAATCTTCCAGTATCTGTGCAAAAGTGTCCGGTGCAGCTGGTGAGCTTGTCTGGATGCTCAGATGACTTACTGGTGGCTGAAGACAGCAAAAGTTTTCTAAAAGCTCATTATTTGTCCCTGTTTGCTGTGGAAAAAGTAGGACATCACAAGCTGAATCAGATTTTTCCCACTCAGGAAATTCATTAAAGTCATCGTGTTCCACAGAGTGTTCATGTACTATTTGGTCATTTTCAGAATTAGGCAATTCATCACTCGAGCTGTATCTCTGAAAGGCATTTTCTATTAAGGAATCCAGTTCTTCACTCAGCTGCACATCAGGTGATAGCACCTTTTCTTTTTCTTCTTCAGAATTACTTTGTTCTGCAGTACTTTCCCCCATTCTTTCATCTGCAACAGATCTTTGCCGATTAACAAGAGGTAGCGATGATGCTACTGAATCAAAACCCAAAGTTTTGGATGATGCTACTCCTTTGGCATGAGTGGACAGCTCTAGCAGATAATCCATAGCTTTTTCTACTGTTGAATAAGATAAAGAGAATAAAGCATGGTCAGCTGAACAAACACAAGCTGATGTGAATGCTATTTCTTTACTTGAAGGAGTATTTCTCACAACTAAAGAGACAACCAGAAGACAGTTCACCAATTCATCTTTTAACACACCTTCTGGAACTGCCTTGATCTTTTCTTAACTGGGAAAAAAATCAGAACTGGGTATTTAAATGGACACTTATTTCTAACCCATCTCATATAGGCAAAATAGTGTAAAATAAAAACACTACTGAGAACTAAAGAGATATAAGTATGCAAAATACATTATGCCTAGGCCCAAGTGAAAATGTCATACCTAATATAGCCTGAAAAATCCAGTTAATTAATTCTTTGTAAAGCCACTAAATGGAGTAGAAGTTGGCTGCAATCAACATGAACACATGAAAACCTGGCATAAGTATCATCAGAGCCCTAAAGCTAAGCTGTTTCCTGAGAAACAATGCAGCAACAAGTCTTAGTCCATTGAAGTGCAATTCTTTCTGCACACATGTTAAATAAAATCTTGCCTGTCCCTCCATCTTCTCTTCTATTTGAGAGCAACTTATTACTCCCATGAAAAGATGCTAATCTTTCAATTTTTAAACTATTGTTAATAGTACAACACAATAATATTTACTGAATTCTCCAATAAGTTTGCAGAAAAGTGTGTTATTTTGATAAAGGTAAATCTTATTAAGAGTTCAAAGCATGAATCAGTAATTCGATCGATTTCAATTTTAAAAGGAGCAACAGTCATAGCAACAAACGTGAGAGCTATAAACTCCATACAATTTCACTAAGGTAAAAACAGCAATAAAAGCAGTCTCTTCAATGGCTACTTAGCTTTCATACGTATAAAAACACGCCAAACTGCCTTCTATGCAGAGTCTTCTCTGCATTTGCCTTCTATGCAAATAATCCTAGAAAAATCTCAGCTAATCACATCTGATCATATGAATACAGACTGATTAAAATGCTCCATATACGACATTCTCCTGCTAAATAACTCCTCAGGTGTTGCTATCCACCACCACACATTACTTTTATTAGAAGTGAATGAACTTGTATATAGAAGAATTTCAAAGCCACAAAAGCATGGGAAAGACTGGGCACAGACATGAAAATAGTCTGCCAGGAGAGGTGGGTATGTAGCTTGGCAGAACACAAGCAGAGAAATGCAGTCCAAGCAAGGCTTCAGAGAATTCAACATGACAAACAGAATTTACCCCGCAAAAACTAATCACCAGTAGAGATGACAAGATGACAGTGCAAACCAGAAAGTAAAACAAAATCCCAATTCAAGTATTTAAGGAAAAGCAAATGCTGCCAGGACCACATACTGTGTATCACTGTCTTAAAAAAAAATTGTGATTTACAACATAAAATACCCCTCCTGCAGAAACAGTTTATGCTTCTAGCAGATATGGCACAGAAACTAATTGGAAAAAACAGATTCTTCTCACAACTCTACCAAAGCCTGCTCTGTGACACAGAAGAAGCCACTTAAACTGTACCTCCATTTGTGGAGTACACTGTTACTGCAAATTACCGCCCTCACAGAAACACTGTCAAACTTTAAGAATCTTGCATGGAAAGAGCTATAAAACTTCAAAATATTATGACTCACCTACTCATTAAAAACTAAACTCACAAATACGCTTGCAACACCCACACCAACTTTTCTGTAGTTGCACTAGTTAAGAGTTGTCTGCCTATGGAACAAAACTGTAATGCCAACTGTACATTATTTACCTTTAAAATCACATTCAGACAGAACCATATAAACCACACTAGGATCTAGGTCAGAAAACATCTCTGACATGCCGTTGAAGAGCTCTTCCTTATTGACACTATGCACTGCTAGTGACATTGAGTGGCCTGGGTCCCCTTGGAATAAACCAAAAGCAGTTCTGTCAGAATTGCCATTCTTCCGTGAAGGACTCCCACCAGTTTTCCTTCTCCGCGGCATTTTATTTTCTAAAAAAAATCAGCTTGCTTTTTGTTTTAGTTTCTTCCCATGAGGCTGACACCACCAAGCTCAGAAATCACCAAAAACCTCTTGTAACTGGAATATGCATAACAGAAATAGCAGACCTGGAAAAAAGAGAACGGAGAAATTTTAATAAAATACACAGTCACATTTCCATGTCTCCTATTTAGACAGCTAAAAGATCAAACACACACATCAGCATCCAGGAGAGCATTTTCTAGAAGGCTGCCCTTCTTCTTTTCAAGCAGCTGACAGCTACATAGCAGCCTTATTTTCCAACTAACTAGATACTGAATCTACATCTGGAAGAGAGAACAAATAAAATGGAGCTTAACAGAAAAATCCAGAAGAGTAAAGGAAGAAAAGCAAGGCAGCCAGTTCACAAATATTCCTCTGCCAACACCTACTGACGACCAGTTAACATTATGAAACACTTATGTTCTACTAAAATTCACAAACTTTGCTCCTCTTACAAAACTACTGGAAAACATGAGAGACATCTCCAAATCTTCCAGAAGTCCTTCATGACCTCCTCCTCCCTGGGCCTCTTTTTTTTTTTTTTTTTTAAAAAAGTAAACATTTTGCGTTCCTCAATGCTTAAAAACTAGCACAGGTTGCCCAGAGAGACTGTGGAGTCTCCAACCATGCGTATTCTCAAAAATTGGATGAAGATGGCCCTGAAGAACGTGCCTCAGGTGACTCCAACTTGAGCAGGGGGGTCAAACCAGATGACATCCTGAACTGCCTTTCAACCTCAGCCTGTGTGTGGTTTTTTTAATTGTTAAAAACATTTTACATTTTATAAGCCATAAGGCAAGAAGAGGCTTCTGTCCACCCCCACCACCACTTCTGCCATAAGGCTTTTGAATATACCTAGTTAAAATATTATGGCATCTATAGTAACTGCAATCGCTGCATTAATCATGTATAGAAAAGGAAAGCGATTATTAATTGAAGTAAAGCACAAAGTGATCTCACTTTTTTCTTTATATCAAATAACACCAACTAATTAATATTTTTTTACAAATAATTATTTAGCAAACCTCATTAAGACTGAGAATCTTAATTTAATTCCAGCAGAGCCACTACTTAATGACAACAGTTACTAAGTAGGCCATAAAGTGCCTGTTTCTATATAAAGATTATTTTGCCAGTGATGACCGATTCAACATGTGCAGACAAATCAATGGTAGCACTTTCAAGTAGACACTTAGTCCTTTCCTCCCTGGATCATTGGTGCACAAATGATAACCAGTCAGATCAGTGCCAGATTCAGACAGCTCTTCTCCGTTAGTCTTTGGACATCCCTTCCAGCAACCACGAGAACTATCATATAGAAGAGGGCAGACTGTTACGTTCCCAAGTTACAGGAAAAAAGTAATAATAAAAAAACCAACCACAAACACCTACAGGATTCCAGAAGTTTCTACCATATGTATATGGACCTTAGACAAATGAGACGGATGTCTGAAACAATGAAGATATCAAGGAAGTCTGAAATGTTCAACAAGGAAAACAATGCACAGGAAAAGGAAGAGTTGGACTTCCAAAAACAAAGGAGAAATGGCCGTAGAAGATACTAGCTGGCCAGACTGAGTTGGGACAATTGCAGTTTTGTTCACTACACTTTTTTTTCAATTCACATCTGGTTAACCATCTGTATACCACTCTTACTGTCACAAAAACTTATTCAAGCAAGACAATTAATAAAAAAAGAGTAGTTATAACAAGTCATGTTTTTAAAACATTTAGTTCTAATTGATTCATCCTCCAGCCAGTAAAAAAGGTTGAGACCTAATTCAACGCAATGTGTCAGTGCTAAAAAACGTGATTGTTCCTCACTAAAACAGGGTCAGTGCCAAAGAAAAAATCCTGCAAGGGAGGAAGGTATTCACACACCTTGACTCTACTGAACACCAAGAGACTTTAAGCAGAAGACTTCAAGTATTGTCAATTTTTTAATCTGAGTCTATAACAATGATCAACCCTGTAAGGATCTGCTGATGAAAAACATGCTTTGTAGCAAGGACTTTTAATAACCGATTGCCTTATTTCCCTATAGGATGTTCCCTTCCCAATGTATTTCCTGCATTAGGCTGTGTATCCCACTATGGATGAGGATGTCTTACTCTAATGACCTAATGAAGCCTGTCACTTCAGTCTGTATCAATCTCAATTAGCGAATTTACACTGCGTTGCTTTGGGATTATTGAGGCCTGGACTGTTTACCACAATTAATCACAGAAGGGAAAACAAAGCAGAAGGGAAAAAGTCATCTGTCATCTCAGAATTTACACACAGGTCAAAATCTGTGTGACTCCCACTACATATGCTAAGGCAATGCACACATCCACATTTTGTCCCATCTCTCCACCTAAAGTCTTAGTAAAGTTGTAGGAATTGTTAAACCTGTCAAAAACATAGATCAGGATTTCATTTAAAATAAAGTATTTACCATGGCCAGTATCACAGAGAGATATTTTGACAGTATCTCCTTTGTTTATCACAATATTTACAATGAAATTCCTGGACAGATTCCCGGGCACTATCTTCTGTTATTACTAAGCACAATAAAAGCCTCTAAAAATAGGTGCCTGCAGACGTACAAAGCACACTATACTCTATTCCATGAGAGATAACACTAACACACTCAACTGAAAGGAACAATTTTCACTTGCTTTTAAGAGCGTGCCCTGAATTTTACAGAGGATTTTATCTAGGGACTTGCCTCTTCAGATATTCAAGTTCCTCTTTTTGAAAATTAGTTTACTACAAAAGTGGAAATAATTTCCAATAACGCAATAGCCAGACTTGCAGGTCAGGTTTATTTATTGGTTCTGGATAACATAATAATATAATAATCAGTTTGCTGTGGGTGAGGAGTGTGTCATCCCCCCCACTCCGCCCCAGATGAAAATGGAGTTGTAATAACATCGTGATTTAGAAGAGCAGGGCTATGCTGAACACACTGAAAGGGAATTATAGATAATTAGCCAGAAGCTACAATACACTCAGAGGTTCACTACTCAGTTCTGGGTACACTGTCTGATACACATCCAATTAAAACAAACAGCTGTTTCATTTCAGCACTGATAAAAAACAATACTCCCATGACAGTTTCAACTTAACCTTTAAAAACAAAGCAAAACAAAAACCATGACCTCACTCATAGTTCTTCAGAAATACACATCTCCTGACATTAAGGATTTCCTCCCAAACAAGCGTATGTACAAAAATCTGCTCAGATGAGAATTACCTTCCAAATTAAGCAACCTTACAAATAAAAGAGATATTAAGACAGTAGCATTCTCTACCAAATAAGATCATTTTCAAATCCTACCAACCTATAGGAGAAAAAGTAGACTTTAACGTCATCATCTTTCTAGCTGGCCAGAGTTTATTTCTGGTGGTAGGTTATGAACCTCAGGTAGTACTGCTACTCCTAAGGAGCTGGATGGATGCAACACAGACATTCTGTAGGCACAGACATACATAGCCAGTGATCAGCATCCATGACAGGCAGATCAGGTACTACAGAAACAGGCGGTACCAACGTAATCGCCCCAACACAATACGTTTTTCTTTTCTGTTAGACAAACAGAACAATCAAGTGAAGTGGCCAACCTCTTCTTGAGGATGGAGCAAGAAATCAAGTCTTAGTCCCAGCATCTTATTAACAACATTCAACTTTCCTCTCCAGAGAAAGGAAAACTAATCGTTTCATGAACCAGTTCTAAGAATGTCTTTAGAATTCTCCAAAGGGAAAGAATGAAAGATGACCAATACTCCAATAAATGCAAAGTGTCTGTCAGTTACACAGAAGAGGAAAAATATACAAGATTTTTTTTCCCTTCTCTCTCTCCATTTTTTGCACTCCCATACCTAAACTGATAAACTAATTGATGAGGCATTGCAGTCTTCAGAAAATATGTTAAAAAAAAAAATCTTCCATACACCACGGAGTCAGGTTAAATCACTGCATTTACTGCAAAGGAACTCCCTTGCAGACAGGTGTTCCAATACGTTCATTTTATTTTCGTTAATACAACTGGCCATAGAATAAATTAATCCAAAAGAGCATGTTCACCCTAGTCAGACTCCTCACATTAAGGAGGAAAAAATGCAGAAAGAAGAAAACCTCTCCAGGCTCCAACATAGGTAAAGCAAATTGTAACTTGTCCTTAGAAAAAAAAAATAAAAATGGAACTCTACTCTTCTGACACATAATATAAAGAATTTAATGAGCTTTAAACCATCCAAATAGAAAAATCAGAAAGGAGCAAGAGAAGGAAATCCCCAAGACCCTCCAAAACCAAATCTGCTATTTTTAAAAAATCTAAGATCTCATTTATGTTAGGAAGTAAGTGCTAACATGGTTTAGTCATACACAAGCCATCACACATCAACACCAGTACTGTTGAATCTGCATACTAGTGAATAATTCTTCTAGAACTTTGAAGAAATTAAAAACAAACAAACAAACAAAAAACCACAACAAATTATCAGGCTACAAATGCATTTTTAAAAATTAAATTAAAAGTAATGCGTCATGTTTACACTGAGGCTACCTTAAACTTGTCCAGGTAAAGCTAGAATTTTCCTGCTCTTTCTAGGAACTGCTATATATTGTAGAAGAACTGTAGTTTCACAAAATCAAGTAAGAGCTACTATATGGGCACCATTTGACCATTCTAAAATTTCTGGAAAAGCAATATGACTGAGGCTTGAGACATGCATTATTGTTTCATTTGCAGTATAGTATGGCCCTGGGCAACCTGGTCTAGTTGGGGGTGTCCCTGTGACTGCAGGGGGGTCGGACTAAATGACCTTTGAAGGTCCCTTCCGGCCCAGATTACTCTATGATTCTATGAAAATGTATATGCACTCGCTGAAAAAAGATCTGATTAAGGCCTGACACATCTCATACATCTTTTGCACTGAGACATCTTTTTAGAAACCACACATGATAGCTTGCATTTTCAAGATGTGTCAAAGTTCTCAAGAAGAGTGGACTGACTGCAAGCCCTATTACACATACAATCTCAAGTACAGTAAAAGAAGGAAACAGGTGGTATTCAAGAGACAGAACACATAATAAACAAAGAAACATACTAAGCTAAGTGACTTCAATAAACCACACCAAAGCATTGACAAAAACTCTTTAAAGCAAAGATATTGCACTGTAAACAATCAGCAGTAAATATAATTTTTTGAAGTAATTATGAGAAGTTAGTTTTTAAGCAAACGGACCAGAAAAATATTCTAACCACTAAAAGCATTCAGCAGCATGGGAGATTTCTGGTTTCACTGTGATCAAGCTAAAATGACAAATAAGCTCTCCGTATTACTTCTCTTCCTTTTTAAAAGAGAAAGAAAGTCTCCAGCATAGACATAATATAACATTCAACCAATATGATAAAAGTTGCCTGATTTGTATGTATTTTTAAATTTCTCTGATCAATTTAAAGACATTATCTACCATATAAGAGTTTGGGTTTGGGGGTGGTAGGCTGTTTTTTTTTTTTAGTTTTGGTTTTGTTTTGGGGGTTATTAAAGAATTTTTTAATTTCAAAATACATAAGATATTTATCATGTAATGTTCATTTGGCTTTTAAAAACCACACATGTATATATACTGACATGCTGGAGACTGAAATGAAATAATCTACATTTGTAATTCAAATAAAATCATAATGGCATAGAACTTACATTTTCAGCTTTACCGAGTTGCCCCATAGTAGGTCCCTTCTCATCTTTCCAAAACCACCACCGATGGCACATTTAATAAAAATCTGCTGTTAAAAAATATAACGCACTCTTCTGTCAGGAAACCATACTTTCAAACATACAAATTAGACGTCAGCAGAATTGGATGCTCCCTTCTGGCAAAGGAATGATTAGAACACAAATTAAAATTGATATTTTGATCACAGATCATACAACTTTAAGCAGAGCTTTAACACTGAGCAATACACATAGCTGTGCTTAATCTACTAAAAACAATTAGCACTTTACTGACAAAGTACCCAACATGCCAAGTTGAGCTCAAATATAAGTTTTGCTAAGGATATCTACTTGATTTCTCATCTAAAAAAGCTGACTTACATCAGGTAAAGAAATAACAAATGGCAGCAGAATAAGTTAGGAATAAAAGTAAGTTTTCTCACTTGTCATTCCACTTGGTTCTTCACCACAGGTCTGAAGCATCTTGAAAAGATTTACATATCCATGTCTGTCAAGAATAGATTTGTTCCATCATGTGGGGAATTGGGCAAAGAAAACCTGGAACATCAAAATCAGAATGTTACTTACAGATACACCAGCAACTATGCCCTACCAATGCCAAAAACCTGCACTTTTGCTCAAAGAGGCTGCAAACGCCTAATATACCATGTACACACCAAAGATGTTATACGTAGTCAAAGCCTGACTTACTCCCAGTGTACATATCAGCCTAATCAGCCTAGAGCTCACTTTCCTGACAACAGTCTTATGCTTTCAATCAAATTAAAATCAGTTTAAAAAAAAACCCAACCAACCAAAACCCAAAAAAACAACCAAACCAAGCACCTATGAGCATACACACCTAGATCAGGTAAAGAATTTAGAATAAATACTCTGTCACACCGTGAGCACAGCAGGTTGAAGACTCAACTACCCTGTAACAGTCTTCACAAGGGATGGAGAACCTCATCTCCTGCTGTGCATCTAACCTCATTCCACAGCTCCAAAGCATTAAGAATTGTCATCAAAACATATACAGCACTTTTCATAAGCAAGAACTGACAACAATAAGGATCCAAATTTATGAAGTAAAGGACAGGCTGCAGGCAGCGAACACTATTCACCCCACTCTCAAACATGGGGTTTCACCAAAAAAACCACCAGGAAAGGCGTGATTTTACAGAATATTTAATCACTGAATATAAATTCAGCGTAGAACAGAATGAAAAGGCTGAAGCATACCTGCTAACACTGTAAGACTACAGACTATACTGTACGACTACTCAGATTACTGCTTTCTGAATCAGACTCTATGAAACACACTCATTAAAACACGAAAGTTATTTCCACATTTTTTCACTTGCACTTTGAAGTCTTATGGACTATGGAATAAAACAAATATTTACACAAAAATAGAGAAAATAGATAGATAAAAAGCATCTGATTAAATCAAACAGACCCAATCGTTGTACTCTCTAGCTGTACTTACACAAGCTTTTCTTTCTGAAAAATGTTTGAGTCCCCTCTCTAAAAAAAAACCAAGGTAAAAACGAGAAGAAATAAAAGGAAATGCCTTCCAGCAGATTTTTCTCAATAAGCGTAAGAGTAGCAAAGGAGACAGCTGGGAACCTTTTGTGTTCTTCCATTTCTGCCAGTAGTCAGCAACAAAACAGGCCACCTAAACACTTTGTTGAAATAGCCAAAGCCCTTGGAACAACTAGTAGTAATAACACTGAGTGGGAGAAGAAAAAGAGCAGAAGAGATGCTTGAAGTATTTTTAAAAGCGCTCTGTCTCTAGCTGGGTATAGATTTTTCACATTAAATAACAGTTTTAACTAAGGTCCTCTTTCTCACATCAAATTCTATCGAAGTACAAGACACTGACACACACGGCTCAACACACTTGCTTTATGCAATCTGCTCTGCTAGAGCAATTTTTTCCACTTTTGTGATTTTTAAGCCTTATGTATGGCCTGGACCAGAGACAGATTCTTTTGAGGCAGCAGCAGCAAATAAATCTTGCTTTGAGTACAAAACAAAAACTTTGTCCACCAAGTACACAGTTCGAGGGTACAAAAAACCAACCCAACCTCATCTGAAATAGATGCTTTGGAAATAAATACAACTTGTAAGGAAGCACAGAGCCCTGTTTGCTAGGAAGGACTGAAAGGCTCGTCCCCACACGCCATGACATGAGGAGAAGTCAAGCTGCAGTGACAGTCAGTGTATGACAGGTGACAGAAGTCATCGAACTTTAAGCCAGGAAGCTGCTCACACTAGAGGTCCTCTGTACAGGTGAGCACAAGCTCACAGAAAGGCACTCTCTCCCAGACAGGAGAGATGCACAAGTAAAGCAGTGAGGGAGGAGGAAGAGAGCCACCAGTAAGCACGTTCTCCCGCACCAGGTCTGCTTGGTAAAGACTACTTTTGCACTCTCCTTCCTCTTGCTGTGGGCTGAGGGTCAAAGCCTGGAAGGTGGCAAAAAAAACCAAGGAGCCTTGGGATTATGGAGCACAGATATGCAACCTGACAAGCTAAAGAAAAACAACAAAAAAACGAAACATAACTTCCCCCCTACATTCTTTGGTAGCTTCCCATACAGCTCACAACCCTGGTCGAGTGTGGTTACCCATGCCAAACTCAGCTTTGAGGGAGATCTTCCAGGAGGCAGAGCTCTTGAGCTAGCTGGGCTAGTCCCCACTGCACACCCCACACAGCCGGGCTGCTTTGCCCGGCTCCCAGAGCAACCTAACAGGCTGCAGCAAACGAGACCTGACTTGCAGTTACGCTGGTGCTGCTGCAGCTTCCTACCCGCAATCAGTACTACTGCTTAAGATCATATTCCTGCTTCACATTATAAACAGAGAGAGATTTGGAAAGAGAGAACTCCTGCCAGATGGAGCTGCAACTTGCTCATGCCATGTTTCCAGAGACTCAGGCTGAAAGGCAGTGAATAAAAGGCTGAAGGGCAGTGAATAAAAGTAACATGTCTATGAAGAATAAATTTCTCAGCACAACAGGATTTCCTTTCACATCCTTTCCAGATGAACCAGATGAACTTCTGTACCTGTCTCTGAAAAGCCTTCAAACAGACAGTAACGCCTGGATGTTGTAATTCAAAACTTGGTCCCTCTCCGAGTTGCTGGAAATAGCTTGTGATTTTTCATAAATTGGCAATATCCAGTTAAGAAGCTATGATACAGTCTAACGCACAAAGTATTAGAGACTGATTAAAAAGGGAAAAATATAACATTATGAAGCTGAGCAAAACTCTCCTAATCAGGTTAATTTTAATGCTGCTGTATTTTGCTATATTACTGTTTCTTAAGGATTTGTGAGTTGCTTCTTTTCTGTGACTGAGACCTGGCCAGAGGATGAGCACTTATTTTAGTGCTTGGAAAGCCAGCAAAAGGTGATGTTTATTATTATGGGCATGCACATGCAGGTGGCACTATGGAGGAAGGAAAAGTGGAAAATCAAATGAATACTTATTTAGAGTTTTCTGCACCAGCAGCAGTCAGGGCTGGCAATAAATGCAAATGCTACTTCCCCAAATCTTGATTTGCTTTAGCTGTTGATGCAAATGAAGACAGATTTACTTCCTCCTTATAGATGATGCTGCAACTCTAACAAGGCTGGGATCAAAGGAAGTGGCTGTTAAAGATTCAGACCCAGAGCATGAATCTTCAGACCTATGTAGACACCTAACAGGGCTTCTGCAACGTGACCCAGTCTTAGTTCTGTGCTTCCCCATACAAAGGCTTCTCAGCTCCACAGCTTTCCCCTGTGAGATACACAAAATGACTCAAAGGCAACACTGTCTGGCCAACCTTCTGCAGTATAATTTCTTCCTACCTGAAGGTCTGCTGAAGACCTTCAATGCCATGGTGCAGACAGTACTGCACTCTGGTGATCCCCAGCTGCCACTTCCCTCCTAACTGTCTCACAGAGTTTTCAGTTCTATAACTCTGAATGAAGGTTTGTTGCACACCAGGACAAAAAAGCACAAGAAATTTTTGAATGTCAGCATGGGCTCAAATACAGTAACAAAAAGATGTGTTCAGGTTTGCAGAAAGCACTTGCAAGAACAGAAGACCGATGAGAAGATCATGACTGCCAGAGCATCAGAGCACAAGGTGAGCTGGAAAACAAAACAGATTTTTCACCAAGGTGTTATCTATTAAGCAGTGACCTCAGAACAGTAGCGACCACCTCAGGAAGCTGAGGAGTGAGGTTGGAAAGAGACATAAAGCAGAACTTTGCTGGTCATCCACATACAACAGCAACATGAGAACCACTCCACAATTTCCCAAACAGAAACATCATTTAATCCAACTCACTTCAAACTGCATCATACAATTACATCTTAAAAAAAAAAACACTTATCAGGTCCTAGGCTGTAGACTACATTACACAGACCTATCAGGGCAATTATATCCACTTCACATGCTCAAATGCACTTCCATTGCTGAAGCCACTAGGCCAGTTGAACATAGCACACACACAGCCATTACACAGCTATTAAAAAGATAAAAACTATTTTCAGCGTAATGTAAACCACAGTTAGATGATCTCACCTTGATTTGTGCGTCAACAAAAAACTTACAGACTCCAATGACTATCATTACTTACTCGATAGAAACTTAAACCTGTCATTTACCTTCACAAAGTAGTTTGCATGAGTTCACCTTATATGACCGGAAAAAACATCAGCCAGGTCCATTTTAATGGTGGTTCAAATTATCGTGGTCAATTTTTGAGATGGAACACAGATCAGTTACATAAACCAACCCACTGGGAGACAAAAAATTCCCAGTGCAGTCATGAGAAGAAACAGCTGAAAAACTTTAACCTTTTCCATAACCACAGCTGGACTCAGGAGAAAATATCAATGTACAGCCTCACATAATTCTGAGAGCCAGTGTAACTGACAGCTAATTACTGCCCTACTGACATTTTTATAGTAGCAGAGCCTCTGTAATTAAGAAAAAAGGCAGCAACTTCCTCAAACTCAATAATTAGTAATTCAGGAACTTCAGAGCTAAATTTGCATGCAGAACTCTATACAAAATAATAACTGATGATAAAATAATAATACTGATCAGGTCAGCCATTTAGCATAGACTACAAAACAGTACACAGGCAGGAGTAAAAGACAAGAGACCATGCAAAGACCATGCAACACCTCAGAACTCCCCACAAAATCCCTATTATAACATATTTATACACTACTTCAGGACAACATAATTCTCTCTTGTAAAATGGACAATGTCACAAGTAACAATCCACCTACGCCATAAAGTGAAACAGCTGTAAGTATACCACGGATGTTTCCTAACACCGTGCCTAAGCTTCTCAGGTACTACTAGACTTCCACATTAGTAACACCAAGAACCTCGCTTTCCTCTACATCAGTGCCTTGCCCAGCTGAAATGCATTAATGTTAATATAATAGAAGGAGAGTTCTTTAAAAAAAAAAAAAAGTGTAAAAAAGACCACAAAACAAACCCCAGGGCAACTCCAGAGTTGAAAACAAAACACAACAGGAGAAAGGATATAAAGAAGAAATCAAAATATATTAAAGGTGTGCTTTGATGCTGTTAAAATCATTTCACAAACCCTTCACATAGTCTATAGGAACACAAAGTACTGCAACTTCTAAGTGCTGTAAACACATGACACAAGCGAGCCCTGCCCTAGTCATGGGGACTGTACCTGGATGAATCAGGGCTAAAACTCTTATGCTAACAAATATGTACCATACTTGATTATTTCTGCCCTTCTGTAATTTGCTTCAAGTTTATATCTCAACCTTTGTCTCCCTAATCATATCCCAAGAACACATTATCTATAGCTTTTATTCCAGAAAAGATTAAATGGATGAAGCACAACCTCTGTTCTTTTGCCTTACCTGAAATATCCAATACACTTAAGTTCTATATTAATTATTCTCATCTTTCAACTTGTCGTGGTCTTGACCAAATTGACCAACCAGAACGAGAGAGAGCCCTTTCCCCACCACCCTTCACCCCCCAAGGAGAAGAGAGGAAAGGAAGAGGGGAAAAAAAAACAGGGTCCTACTGAAAGACTCGCAATGCATACTAAAGTTTCTCAAGACGCCCTATAAAAACATTTTAAGTGACTCTTACCAGCCAAACTGTTCCTAATTATTTAGAACAGGAGTTAAGAAATGCAGTAGTAAATACGTCTGGGTTTTTTTTTTTTTCCCCCTCTCCTTTTAAGTCAGGCTCCTCCAGTGACCTTAAGGCACTAGATCAGAAAAACTGCAGACCGCGTCCAAAGCATGTGGGAATATTAGGCTACGAAGGACACAACGTAAACAACCACCCGATAAATTGATTTGAGCGGTTCTCAACTGTTCAAAACGAACAGCCCCTCCAAGTACTAAAACACCTTTGGTTTCATTTTGCACGGGGTGAATTTAACTCGCCAGGCTCTGCTCATCGGAAGACGCATTAAAGCCTGGGGACACTCCGCGCCGTTTGCTCGGGACAAAGGGGCGAAGCCTTTCCACCGACCGGCTACCCCCGGCTCTTCCTCCAGCGCCCGCACAGGCCGCGGCCGCCGTCGGGGCAGAGCAGGGCAGGGCCACCGCGGCTCTCCCCGGGGCGACAGTCGGTGTTTCTGTGAGGAAAGGCCTCCTTACACACCGAGGGGCGAGGAAGGTGGAGCACGGCAGGCACCTCACACCGCAACCCTCGCCACCGCGCCGGGAAGGCCACTGCAGCCGCGAGGCCCGCAGAACAGCAGCGGGGACCGGCAGGCCCGAGCGGCGGTGGGACGCACCCGCCGCTCCCCCGGCCCCTTCCCCGCACAGGAAAGCCGCTAGCGGGGGCCCGCGACCCGCTGGGGAGCCCCCGGTTGGCGGGCGGGCCCACCGCGCAGCACCCGCCCCGCTGCCTCCCCTCCCACCCGCCGGCAACTCCTCTCCAGTGACGCCGAGGGACGGGCCCCTCCGCGCCACCAGGGCCGCCGCACGGCCCGCGGCCGACCCCCGAAATGGCGGAGGCCGTGGCGCTATGGCGAGCAGGGGGAGGGTGAGGCTCCTCCCAGATCCCGCCGCTCCGTGCCCAGACCCCGCCGGCCTTTACCTCCCGCCGCTCGGCTCGCTGGCTTCCGCCGGCAGCGGACGCAGGGGCTGGGGAGAGGGGGGGAGGCTCCGGCGGAGACTGAGCCGCGGGGACACAGTGCCGCTCTCCGTCCGGCCGGGGAAGAACAGCCCGGGAGGAGGCTCCGCTCGGTGCCGCGCCGCCCTCCTCCCCCGGGCCCGCCCCGAGCGGCCGCCGCGGAGACCGGGCCGGTGGCCCGGGCGGCTGGGCCCGGCCGCTCTGGCGTCATGCGGGGACTGCCCAGCACCTTCCCCCGCACGGCGAAACGACCGTTCCGGAAAGAAAAGGAGAAGAGACCCAGGAGCGGGGGAAAGGTGTCACCTCCCGCCGGCTGAGGGCAGCTCGCCGCCCCGGGAAGGACCTCGCCGCCTTCCCCAGGGGTTATTTGATAGAACAGGCTGCCCAAACGGCTTCCCGAGTTGGCCCCGCGGAGAGGCAAACCCTCTCCGGTGCGGGGATAGGCGGTGTGAAAGGGTGGGCCCGGCCTGTAGAGGCCATGCTGATGGCTACAGGGTGTAGGTGAGCTCAGCAAATGACTAGAGGCGAGGGAGGCCGAGAGGAGGACAGTGAAATCTGTCAGCTGTGTAGGGACAGGCTTCGCAACGGAAAGGATAAATGTCTAACCTCTGGTGCTGCCGCTCCGTTTCACCAACAATTTCTAACGCCACAGCTGAAGAGAAACCCCCTGCCGTCCAGAATGATGCGGTGGATCTGCGGGCTGAGGCAGGAGGACAAATGGCGTGTCAACAGCAGACAAGAAGCCAGGAGTTTTTAAGGAATCTGAGGAGAGTCTGGTGAGATCTGGCATCAATGAGTGCCATAGAGTGTGTGATCTGCAACAGGAGAACAGAGGAGCAACCGATCCGGAGAGGGCTTCGTTATCTGCAACAAGTGTCAGATGGAGATGGACAATGCAAGATTATGAAAAGATGAGATACATGCTTCTAACAGATTAAGATTATGATAAACAGCTCTTAAATTAGAAGTGCTGTGAAGCTACCTGGAAGGGGACTGGGCACCTGAACAAGAGGTTTGAATTTATCAACATGAGACAAAAAAACAAAACAAAAAAACAAGCCAACGAAACCCCCAACAAACTCAAAAAAACCACCAACAACAAAACACTCAAAATGAGGTGGTCCTACGCAGATACTTTTCTGTAGTGCTATAGAAGTCTATTGATCTGAGAAATTACACGGTCAGCAAATGGGCATTAAAATGTAATTATAAAATTACTGCCGAAGTTTACCCGTTACTGATTTCTAAGAACAGGGTTTCGTTACATAGCCATAGGCATCATAGTCAGCTCTGCTTCCCTGCCTGCCCGGGCAAGATAATAGGCTGGGTCTCCACTTCCTGCCTGTTCATCTGATTCCCAGGAGATGGGTGCCCTCTCACACCCCATTGTCTGGAGGTACCTCCCCACCATCTGTATTCAACCGCCTCCCATCAGGGCACAATGCCTCGGGACCACAAGCTGGAGGTGTCCCACTGGGATCTTCCTAGTAAAGGGAAGCAATGGCAATCCAGTGAAAGAGGAAAAGCTTTTCCCCCCCTCAGGGAAGTAAGGTTATCTCTCAGTCAGAGGGTCCTTCACATTGTGATTCATCCCATTCAAGGATGAGGCGGCATCTCCAAGCCTCATTTGTCCTTCATTTTCCTTGGAAGAGGGAAAGGAGACATAGCCTTTGGCAGACTACTAACACACCCATCTTACATGTTTTGCAAGAAAGACCAAGAAGTCACGGCCAACTTTGTGTCTCCCACACTCCTACTCCCACTGCTGCTTCCTGCTGGGCCCTGGAGACTCCATCCCTCTTCCACCAGCACCGACCTGTTGCATTAGAAATGTAACTTTCATTTTAACGCCAATAAAGTATATGCAAGTGCAAAAATAATTGCTTGTTTTTTAGGTGAACTAATTATACACAGGTAGCTCACTATAGTTGTATTGTGAAAACGGCAGAAGAGTGCTCAGAGTAATTTTTCTAGGGCTGAGGACATCACAGTCCCTATCTGATAGCACAGCAACTGAAAAGTAAATAGTTCTTATATGTAGAATTGTATATATTTCACAATAAAAGTAATGTTAGAAATTCTGAAATTAGTATTAAAAATACTTAATGGTTTAGGCATTGCTAATTTGCCTGTAACTTTGCTTTTTCAGGGCTTATCTTGTAGTAATATGGTGTGAAATATTTAAATAAGTAAGGACAAACATTTACATTTTTAGTACAATACGTAAAGCATATACATACTCATCCACAGGAAGAGCTGTTAAGTTTCAAAAGAAAGCTTTTGACTCACAAAAGGAAAAGAAATAATTATTCAATACACTGATAATGTACATGTCCAAAAACTGAAGGACAAGCCCTGGTCAGAATTTGTGTGTGTGTGGTGTCAAGTGGTGGTTTCACGCCTGTACCACAAACTGTTTCCTTATTTCATGCGTTCAGTGTCTGGACAAGTATCAGAAACAAAATGGTTTTTCTTTAAGGGTGTGATGCTGCTAATGTGTTAATCATACGCTTGGAAAAATAGGTCATGTAAATTCCAGCCTAATGACTGTGTCTCTATAGTTTTTAAAGGTTGCCAAAAAAGAGGAAGAGAGAGGTTTTCAGTGCTCTGGAGTCTGATAACCTCCATTCAGCTGCGTTGCTAGTGGGGTGTTGCTGCTGGCACTTGATACATGAAACTATGTTGTTCTTTGCCAGTTGTACATATTACAGTATTTGACACCACGGAAATGCCAGACTAATTTGGGTACTGGCAGATTTCTCGATACCACAGTTAACACTTTGAAGAGGAGGGATTGTGGTATCTAGATAATTATAATCACTGTAATAGAGGGTTTTTAAGTGTGTGTCCTCTTTTTTTTGAGTTTTCACATAACTTTTTCATACATAACATAGTAATCCTCAATTATCTGCTATTGTTTTGGGGGTCTTTTTCATTCCTTTGTTTCTCCTTAGGTCTACAGTTGGCTTGGTTTTACTTGGAATGGCTTGAACATACAGGGTGTAATCTGTGCTGTTTGGCTCAAGTGTTTAGTCTGGTCTTCACTGAATGCTATAACAACAGATTTTCCATTTCAGTTTCTGCAATGTTGCCTTCTCGAAGTAAAAATACTTCATTATGCTCTTACCTAGGTTCTAACTCACATTAAAACAGTATTATTACCAGAGTTGGGCCATAAAAACAAGGAAATGACAGTCCCTTTTCATGTTTCTGATTATATACAGCCCAAGTCTACTCCTTTCTTCTATGCTCAAATTATCTTTGAGGGTCTACACTTAAAAAAGATTAGATTAGATTTTAATTCACAAGAACAATTTGTAGCTAAACTTTTGGTTTAAAGAACATTCTGATATAGCAAGAAAGCCATGTTTAACTTTGTCAGTTTTAAAGACTTATTTTTACTTAGAGCAACATGTTGAATAATAAATACTGTAGGAAAATGCCTGAGAAATTAGGATGAGTTAAAAATTCATGCCTGCCTGCAGTAAATCTGAAATAATTTATCTATCCAGGAACAGAACGCATAGTTTTTGTCACTATTTAGAATTTTACTTTGGACCATTGATATATACAATCAAAGCCTGTGAATTATTGTGGGGCTTTCAATCCTTCAGAAAGGAGAGATGAAAAAAGCCCTCATCTAGTTCCTGCAGAAAGCATTTTCATAAAAGCTGATTCAGTCCCTCCATGCTATAACCCTTCCTCTTCCTAAGGAGTCTTCCACGTTCTGTTGCCAGCTTTAGGTTTCATTTACCATCGGGGGAAATAAAAAGTGTTAGCTTTCCTCCCCCCCTTTTTTTTTCCTAATGGATTTACCTTAATGCTGATTTAAGATGTTTAACTTGGCTTCTTGGAATGTCTGTGTCTCCAGTTAATACTACTTTGTCCATGATGTTGGAGTTTGTGTTCCTACATATGATAACTCTTCCCTCAGCCAGAATTTGATTTCCGAAGCAGAAATTTAATTCCTTAAGTAAAAAAAAAAAAAAAAAAAAAAAAAGGAAGGGGAGGGTTAGGAAGGATAGCAGCTTTATAAAAATAAATGTTTGCAAAATAGGTCACAAAACTGTCTCTTCTCTTTTACCCCTCTCCAGATTTATGTCAAATGCATAGTGCATTGTGGTGGTTTTATCTCCATAAAGGAGCTCTACATCTGCCTTCTATACTTGAAATCTATTGATTTGTTCCGTGTAGCTATGGATTCCATAGTTAACTGTGAAAACTGTCAGCCCGGTATCACTGCAGTAATGTTAGTTAATTCACAGATGAATGTTTTTCATTCCAAATAGTATATTTTAACTACATCTATATTAAAATAATGGGTTGATTCCTTTTCTATTTCAGCATTATTTTAAATGAGGAAAAATAGTATTTAGAAACAGCAAAAATCTAATTCAGGGGGTAATTTTTATCCTGCTGAAGACAATAACAAAAATTCTGATGGTTTCAATAGGGTCACATTTTTAGGTGAGCAGGTCACACTAATTTCAGCATTATCAATAATTGTTGATTATTATTGATATACTCCAGGTATATTGCAGAAGAGAAATAAAATTTGCTTATTATACCTGATATACTAAAGATCACCAGAATCTACAAACTGATAAGATGCTTGGGTTTTTGGAAAGGAGATACAGAGACAGGATGACAATAAATGCTGCAATCCAAGAAGTAAAGAATTATACTTAATTGTATCTTCTCTGCAGTCACAGAACGAGATCATGCTTATATAGCTGAGAGAAGCCTCCCTGCCCCAAGGCCCTTCTGAATTTGAAATGAGCTTACACTTCAATTCTGATTTGTGCTGAATCTGATTCTTGTATTGGATGTTTTCTGCTAGGCTGTTTTTATCAATCAGATAGGTCAAATTTGATGGATATCAAAAATCCATCCTGATCTGTTTAAACTGCAGAAAGGAAAAACAAATTATGCTTAATATGCCTTGGTGGCACATGATAAAAAGTAATAAGCTGACTTTCATTGTAACTGCCATGTTCTTATCAGTTGAGTATCACTGCCTTTATTTTAAAAAACTGCATTGATCCTATCCCATAGCAAATTTAGTATCAGAGATCTGAGAGGTCAGCGTATTTAAGACATGGTCTTAGAACAAGGAGAGGGGTAAAATTACATATGTGTATTATTTTAAAAAATCAGACTTTGTTTATATCATTGCAGTAATTAGACCAAGCTTAACAAAAGAAAAAAAAATAATAACATTTGACACTTTTGTAACTTCTGAGAAGGTTAACAGACATCAGCATGCTGTCCAGCTGAAACTGTAGGACCTCTGTAAGCACAGGGTGCTGTTGTCTCAAATGGAATTTGACCAGGATGTGGAAGTTTACTTACTGTTTTTTATAAAACAATTGTTGTATGCTGACCAAGAAAGAGAATGCTTCCAAGGAACAGTATCATTAATGGCCTCCATTCATTGCTAATGCCAGAGCTGTAAGAGCAAAACTGCCCCGGAACAGAAAACCTCCAGGTTCCCAATCTGCGAGGTAGCTGCCCTCAGGCAGCATTTAAGAGGACATCCACAGCTGGGGAGAAACACAGTGATACTGAACTGGGATAAAATTTTCTAGGTTAAGACAGAACTAACATCGTTCAAGAATTTGCAGTGAGTCTTCAAGATTTTACTTTCTTGGGCAGCTGAGCTTCCTCCTGGGATGTCTTATCCAGAGTCAAGTTCTTAACGTAAGTGGTAGCTACTGAATCCAAATCATCCCATGTTGCATTTTGTCTTCACTAGAGAAAAAATGGGGCAGAGGCAGAAAGGGAAAGGAGTTTGTTTCTTCCAGTTGGAACAATATCATATTGTATGTATTAGAGGGTTAAAATAACCTTATGTTCCTACCTGTTTACTTTCACCACAAAAGCATGTAAAGCCTACAAACTACTTGCTCATATTAAGATTTTATCATATTGAAGTATTCTGTACTGTCTAAAGTAACTGTTTTCCTTCAAGTAATGTAATTCCCTCAAATATTAATGCCCAAGTTTACTTAATGTGACAAAGTAATGAGAAGATGAAGAATTAAACACTTGAAAATAAACAATTTATTGAAAAAGTCAATTTAACAGTAAAGTAAAAGTAAAGAAAAGTAAAAAAAGCTATCAGTTACTGTTTTCTTTCTACTATGTATTATTATTTCAACTAAAACTTTGGCTTCTTTTAGTTTATATATTTTAATATTTTATGGGTTTCATGATGTTGAAGGTTACCAGTTCATTTCATCTTACTAAGATACTGGGAAAAAAGTAATTAAAACTTTTTAGTGGTTCTAAATAAAATACGGTATTTTCATTCTACTGGCAGTTTTGGGATGTCTATTGTTTGCTACAATTTAGAATTTTTTAAATGTTAAAACATCAGACCTTGCTGCAGAATGGAATTTCTAAGTAGATTTAATGTTTACAAGCCTGCATTTTTTGCAAGTTTCAATCATCTATTAATGTCACTTGAATGCACAAATGCTTTTATCTGTCAAGACAGACTCTACTCCATTGTCTGTACAATTCATTTACCAGAAGTTAATTGCTTGCCAATCATAAGTGATTTATGAATCCGTTTACCTCACAGTGACTGACCTTCAGTTAATAGAAGATTAAAGAAAATATGAAAATCTATTTTATTCCTTTCCCCAAGAGTTTTATAGAGGCCTTATTTCCAAGTACAGATCCTATCCGGACCTGCATATTTTACAAAATTTTCTCATATCACAACTCAATGGCTTCAAAGTTCTAAAATATATAAATATTTTGCAGGTATCCTGCTTAGTGTCAATATTCCTCACTCACTGTTTGTTACACAAAAAGTGGCTGCTACAGCAACCCTTGAACTTGACCTCTGTTGTGAACATCTGCCAATTACTCCAGCTGCTTATAAAAACAAATTAGGGAAGTTGTTATGGTCTAAACCCACCAGCACTCATTTATGAATTAAATTTCACTGTGTAGTTTCTAAACTTGAATAAGTTGTAGGCTGCATGTCTTACGCTGAAACAAGAAGCCAAAGAGATGGGGGAAGGGAGTAGGGAGTGATGTGAATTTAAAAACAGCTGTATAGACTACTTTTTTTTTAAAAAAAGGAAATCCTTTGTTCATTATGTGATTCTTTGTAACTGTCACATGACAGAACCTAATTATTTAGATAGGAAATAGGCTCCATGGCTATTTGGTCCCTGATGAATGGGGAATAGGGCCTTCTTTTACTTTCCTGTAAATTCCGACCTCTTTTTTTTTTGTTCGCTGTAAAATCCACCTATCACTTCTACTTTTTAACATTTCACACCCTCTGTCACTGTAAATGGGGCCACATTCTTTCCCAGTGAATAACACTAGCAACAAAAGAAGCTCAAATTTAGAAAGCTGCAGGCAGCTAAGGACCATTTTAGGTTTTCAGAGACATAAAATGACAACCACTCCTTGCAAGAGGGCAGTCTGCATTTTCAGATTTATTTATCTGAGGACTAGGTAAACATCAGTTATCTCAGACCTGCCAAATTCATGCCAATTTCAAGTCCAGAGAATGAGGGAGTCAGATCTGAAGACAAGCTCCACTCCACCCTGCCCTAGCTCATGATACTCAAGATTGGTATCTGTAACCAGATTTAGCTCACACACACAATTCCGGATGGAGGAGAGGTGGTGTCACTTGGATCTGAGCCCATCTGTAGAAGACAACTTGTTAAAAAAAAAAAACAAAAAACCACAAAAAAACCCCAAAACAAAACAGTTGATACAACCAGCATGAAAACCTGTTTAAGCTTTCTTCAAATAGATGATCAAACACTCAACTCTTTCAATTACTTTATTCCTCTGTTTACACTCCCCAAAACCTGGAAGAAAGAACACAGTAACTCAAAGGAATGTTGAAACGTGAGAACTCCTTATTTTCTATGGAGTTCTTCAATTTCTGAGCTATGATCTCTTCTTCTATGCAGTGGTGATTGTTAGGACAGAACAATGCGTATCTCAAAACCACATAAGAATTTTATCTTTACATCAGTGTTTGTTATGAACATGTCTATTTTCCACATACAAAAAAATAAACTGTATATTCTACACAGTACTGAAGAGTAGAAAGTGAAAAGGTTAAATACTCAGCAGAAAAACAAATTGACAATTTTCCCCTCATCCATACACATGTTGGTAATTATTTTCCTCAGCAGCATTATGCAATTTGTGACTCTGATGACTCTTAAAGGCAAATGTTTTGGGACTCTCTTAATTGTTGCTGGTTATACATCTACTTTTCACATTCAGCAGAGATCAAAGGCACATACAAGTAAATGCCTATCTGGATTATGCTTAAACCTGTTATTAGGACTAAAATATAAACCAAAAAGCACTACCATAATTTCAGCTTGTTTCGTTTACCTGTCAACACTCTGAACTGTCAGGTTCACTCACCCCTTTGTGGAGGGCAGGTTGTGTCACTCCCAAGTGCAACTGCAGCCACTGTTCTTCCCCAGAACATACATGTTCTTCCCCATTTACTAATCAGAGCAGCATCAAAACAGCAGGCAGGACATACACACACAGAAACAAAAGCTCCCAATATATTTTGACGTAGCTCTCCAGTTGACCTGGAACTTCTCTTCACGGGTAAACAGGGTTAAAAATCCACAACCTCACTTTTAACTTTGAGTTTTAATAGTATGCCCTGTTTTTTAAAAATCTTTTAGAAGTTTTTTTTTGGTAGCTTCCGAATACACAAAGCCAAAATCGAATTCAAAAGGAGCCTTTATATTAAGTAAATATGAACTGGAGGTGTAACTAGTTTTAAGATATTAAACAGAACATTTAATCATACTGTTCTCAGAATTTGGCTTCTCCAGTTCGTCTTGAATTTGACAAGATTGTATTTACTGATGACAAATAATGATATTTAAAATGTACTTGTGATTCACTCAGGAATATTAATTTCACCTTCTATGTCTGCATTTTTTGTTTGCTCCCGTTTGCTCCCCAACGCTCAGCCAGCTGCAGATTCTCTACCACATGTGCTCATCTTTGCTCCTTCCCATTTTTCCTGTTCATTCATACCTTTTCTTATGTTCCCATTTCTCCTATCCGGCAATGGGCCAAGGGCAAGCCTTTTAGAAAGGAACACAAACACCAAAACAAGGGTTTGGTAGGACAGACTAAATATTACTGCAAATTTGCTTAAATTCAGGAAACTATAAAACCCCCTTCTCCCCTCTTTTTTTTTTAAATTTATTCACAGATGCTGTCAGCATTTATGTACTTCCTTTACTGTTATTTCTTACTTGCTATAAGAAGCTGCTTCCTGAGGGCACTTGTTGCTAGATAGTTTTTCTCCCCTGGAAGTAACACTGTTCTGTTCTCTCATTATATTCAGAATCCAATAGACTTTCTTTTTTTAATTTACATTTTTTTTACTATGAGGATGTGTGAGAAAACATATTGTTACAGTTTTTGGAGCAAGGATACAAGCCTAAGAATGCACACCCAGCTCGTGTCAACCTAAATGATACTGAAAATGGATGAAAAAAATGGTTCACTCAAGTTTTCTTCCCTACGTGCTGGATTAGAGGTGGCAGCTGAGCAGATCTTGAAGGAAGTTTAAAAAATATTGATTAAATATAGATCAATGGCATTCTGTAAGCAAAAAATGAGTACATCCAAAGTAGTGACTTAAATGTTCCAATGCTGGCTAGAAGTCTTTGTCTGCCTTTTAATGGTCTCAGATAAAGGAAGTTTACAATTTTAGCATGCCATTCCCTGCAAATATAAATGATTAGGTATAATTATGTAGTATCTGGAAGATAAAAAGAACAATACAGAGATATACTTAAGAAAGCAAGTGTTTATGTGCTTGATACAGTGTAGTTATAGTATATTACACAGACTACACATAAGCTGCCTTGCCAAATTCAGATAGGATATAAATAGTGGTATTAGATGTTGGTGAAATTGTAAGTGGATACATAACAGTCTACTTTACAAGCAGTGATCCCTCTGGCATTTAATATCATCACCTTCAGCAATCGCTGACTTTTTTACATTCCATCATGGAGAATGTTGTGTTCGAAATCTGACTATTGTGAACACAGCTTTTGTTTTACTAAGAGTCCGTGCTTGTCAAGACTATGCTTTTCTCATTTCTATATTTGCTCTTGCCTTGTCTAGCCTATTTCTGGCTTCGTCTGCTCAATACCCAATACTCAGTCCTCTCTTTAGACACCAATTCTTTCTCCACTTTGTTAAACACTTATTGAAGTACTGGCTTAAATAACCTTAGTTACCTTCTCTGCTGACACATATCCTGAATTTAGGAAAATCATCTTCCACTGATACTCAGTATTCCCTGCTGCTTGCTCACTGTGCTGTCAGCGTGCTCCTCTCATGCTGGCTGATACGTGGACACAAACATCCAGTGTGTTTACCGAAGTAGAATCGTAAGGATGAAGTGTCCAGAGCTGCACAATCCAAAGAAGTAATTTTATTTTGTAAATTCAAATACAAATTGTTCTCTACAAGTGTTTGAAATTCTAACTTTCATATTCGAGTTCCCAAATGGCACAGTGGTGTCATGTTTTAATGATTATCCCCTCAAGCCATTCACAAAACACATTGACTGAATCATCATTAGTTGCTTTCCCAGCAGCATAAAGCTATAGGATCAATATATTTCCTGACTTTGTTCAAAGGCAAATTGTATGATCCTATTGCTCACAGAGTCATACCCAAACACTTCGATGCCTCCCCGAGTTTGACAAATGCAACCCCTTTTTAAGCCTTTGAATAGTACACCACATACCTATCCATCATCTGAAATGACCCCATCATTACAGCACAGCTCTGAGACTGCACGTCCATTCATCAAACATCTTTCTTTGACCATAAATTCCAAGTTCATATTCATTTGTAAAGTTTCGCATCATTCTTTTCTTTACTGCGAGCAGCAGACAATATACCTGTGAAAGAATTAGGAACAGCAGCATCACAAATACAATCAATACTTTTTACAAAGGAGCCTCTCAATCAGAATTTGTTAGTACCACACGTTCTCATTTTTTACCAGATCATAGGATGGTTCTCATCTTGCAGGGTAGAGGGAGAGGTTCTGCTCATACTGTCTTCCCTCCAGACAGTAGCTGCCATGGGCTAAATATATTACCACACTTTCTCAATTTCCTCAGTGGTATTTCCTCTAAGCAGTCCCATACACTCAGAAATTCCCCAAATCTGCCTTGTTTATTGAAAAAAACACCAAGAGCCATAAGTTACTATTACAACTGCGGGTAACTGCAGATATCCTTCTGGACTGGCTGAGGGGAAAAAAAAACCAAACCTGGGAAAGAGCTTACTGAACAGAAAAGTTGAATTTGAAATGGAGTCCTGTATAGGTGACCTTAGGCTGATAACATAATGCTCTTCATCCAACCACTTCTGCTGTGCAGCAAGTATCACAGAGCCAATGAAAAATACAGGCTATTCTTGAGTGTGCTATAATTAAAGGAACTTCACTTAATCAATAAAAATAGAATATAAGCTAACTTCAGGCTTAATGGTCTAGCTACAGAGACTCTTTGTAAATTCATTTACCTTGGATTAGATTTATCCAATCAGAAGCTGTTCAATAGAAATGGAAAAAATTTGAAGAATAGTTCATCCATCCATGGCTTCCCTTATAAAAGCTTGAAAAAAACCCAGCATTTTGCCTCAAAAAATAGAAAGATTTGACTGGTGAAATGCTTAATTTTTTGAATGTGACTTCTGAGAAGTTATTGATAGTGACAGAGAGAAAATTGAAGCTTTTGAGATGTGGTGTAAGCGAAGACTCTTGCATATCTTCTGGACAGAAAAGATGATAAATGCCCATATTAAATATATTATTGGAGAAAAATAGACTTGGTTGTCAGAAATGAAGAGGTGTAAATGTATGTACTTTGGACACATCAGGAGTAGAGAGGGAAATAACCTTGAGAATGTAATTATGGAGTGAATGGTGACAAGTCGTCATAATAGAGAGCAGCTAGAAAGGAGGTGGATGGATGACACGCAGTAGGCTGCTGTGACTTCAGGTTCTGAATGCTCACAACTAGCAACAGATCAAGGAGGCTTCTAAAAATTCTCCTATGAAATCACTAATAGGCAGGTGCCAATAAATTAATTTTACTTCACTTGCAAGCAAAGGAAACACGAGCAATTGTTCTGTCAATACAGTATTTTGTAAATTACAAGTGTATTCGCAAGTCTACACCTTTTCACAATGGCTTAAAGATGGTGACAATGACAATCCTCGACATTCCTCAACATCCCTTGATACCACAAATGTCTGGTGGCAAGTGTAACTGCCCGATCTCCGAGTATGAATCAGAATAAAGACGTTTTCATTTCACAGCACAGGTGAAAGCCCTCCTTACCCAAACGAGAGCGAAACAGCATTTAGAGAGATGATAGCTAGGGAACAGTTTTGGAGGAGTGTATCATCCGTACAGTATTTGGTCCTTCCCTTTATTCAGAACTGGCGGTACTCCAGGAAAAGTCAGTAAGTCATGGGACTTCCCTCTTTTCTAAGGAAGCCCTTTGTTTCCAGCTGGTTGTCTTCATGAGATAATACATGCACACAAATCCCCCTTCACCTTTTTATGGATTTTGCTTTGTCAATGCACAGATCATGGGACACACACAGAAGTCCCTGCTTTTCAGGACAAAAATGTGCTTCCTGTTTTATTCTTAGATGAAGGTAACTTCACTGCAAACACCCTCTGGAATGGGAAACCTTTTGGAGTTCCTTCATTATGGCAAGACACGTTGTGAAGAAACCCACCTTAGACTCAGGTGAGTGTAACCACTCTTCTCAATTCACAGCAGATGTAAAAAACATCAATTATTTTATAAAAATAGGTAGTTCAAACAATTAGGTGCTGTTATCAAAGACATGTTACACTGCAAAGTTTAATTAGAAGTCTCCCAGATATCACCGAGGATCCAGTGCAGCAAATTCAGAGGCTCCATTTTTAACTGGAGGAACTGTGTGGGACTGAACGTGTGAGAGAAACAGACAAAGAATAAAGTCGACCAGAAAAAAGGACTCATATCAAAGTCAAAAAGCTAAGAGAGAAAGCTTCTGTGCAAAAGCGAGGACAAAAACCTATTACCCAGGGTTTGATTTTTACTGAGTTCAGAAGAACTGTTGTATTGCAGGAAAAAAAAAAAAGTGTATCATCAAAAAAAATAAATAGACTTTCAAAAGGGGAGGGGGGGAAGCTTTCATGATTAGGAAGCAACCTGCCAGAAAGCAACCTGCTAGATACCAAAACCTGGCTAAATGCTGGAGTTGAAAACAAGTAATTAAGCTCCCTCCCTCCCCCCCCGACCTATTTGATTGCAACTAAAAAAAATTAGTAGTAAAGAACCACACTCCACCACCTGGTTTTGGAAAGCAGGAGCTTTCAAGAGCATAGCTATTATTAGGAAGACAAGTGCTTTAGTGCTTTCCTAACCCACCAGAGAGGATTTCTTACTTGTCTGCCCAGTTGACTGACAGGTATGACTTATTCTGCAGTTCACAACACGTTGTTGTGTCTTGATACAACTAATTCTTGATCATTATTACTATCCATGCTTACTGTGCTAAGGATGTACCTGAGGACAACCATTAATAATCTGTTCCTAGAAACAAACACCTGTGCATAGCTTAATTTAATCAACATGAATGAAGGGATTTTCTCTGTTTAAAGTAATCACTCCATACTCTCTTCTGTTTCACCTGAAAGCCGTTTCGTTCTGAAAATCTTGTGCTGTGTTATTTCCCCTACCAGTAAAACACAACGTTCTTCTTTTCTTGGTACTGTCCTTTAACCTCCCCTGGCATGACAGAGAAAAAGCAGCACCCCACAAGACTGTTCCTTAAGAGTGCTCAGCACCTTTTACTTCAGGTCTGGGTCTTATTATTAGACAGAGTCATCCATTAAAATCCAAGGGATCATGTGAACCTGGCTACAGCTGTAGAAGCAGCAGAGTCCAAGTCAGATCTCAGCTGCCTGCTGAAATTAGAAGGGTGAAGGTCAAACAAGCAAAGGCAACAAACCAGACACTAGCAGCTGTAATCATATCTGCAAGCAGATTTCAGGACTATTCAGATTAAGAGTACCACAGGTCAGATTATCCGAAGCTTTTATGTTTGCACATTCTGAAAATGCCATGCATATATATTCAAGCTAATTGGCAGTTAAGTGTTCATTCATACCTTCCTTAATTGGGTGTGATATCAGAACCACACGCTTTGTTTTAGCCCTTTAGAATTTCAAATGGTGCAGAAGTACCAATCCTGCTGCTTCCATTGCCTAATCATCCCGTGATTACAGAATTTGCACCTACTCTCCCAACAGCTGTGCTGATCATGATTTGTCTAAGACTCCTTCAAAACACCATTTATCTTATCTGACTAACAGCGTATAAATTAATGGCAATCCTAAGAGTGCGTAACTACCAATATACTGGCAAAATACTCTAGCTGCAGACCTAGGGTATGTCAGCAAGGTTGATTTGATACCAGAATCTACAGCCAGACAGCAAACTACACCAGGAATGGAACAGCCTACACATAGAAACTGTCCCTAAATTTAATGCCTAAGGATTCCAACAACATTGATGCTGAGGGGTGGTCAAAGTTTTCATACAGTTGACTAATCACTCCCTGTGAAAGCAGAAATCTAGTGTGAACCTCTCCTAGGTACTCAGCTTTCCACTGATGTACTTCAGGACTTTTTCTGTGTTGTACTACAGGTAAGAAACACCGAGAATTAAAAAAAATCTTCAAGCTTTACTCCACAATAATAGCCAACTTCACTATTTATCTGAAGTCTGCAAGAAGATAGAGATTTTGGTCCGCAACCAAGGGTACTCCAGTGTCAGGCTTCACAAACGACTTGTTCTAAGTGAAATAAAATTTTAATTGAATGAACAAACTTTGCCTGGCACTTTCAAGTGAAATCTTTGAACTGACACATCTAACTACATGTTACTTACAGTGTACATACACCTTAGAACCCAAGAGTTTATCTTCAGTTGAAAATGAGTGACTAGAAGTGCTTGCTAAAGGCTCTGCACGGTTTGACGTTAGACTAAAAACAAGCTGTAGGAGTGCAGCCCTCAATCTTTTTATTCTTATTCCTATTTCATGGTCTGTTGTATAAAAAAATCTAAGTAAAGATGGTGTAATCACAAGAAAAGGTTATGACACTGTAAATCATATTATTGACACATAAAATACTGCTTTTCAACAAAAAATAAAACAATACTTGAAAATAAACATTAAAAACCAAGAAGTTCGGAGATTTAGGTTAAATTTCTAGAATATGACAGACATAGTACTTCAATTCTGCCCAAAGAGAAGCCTGCCTAACAACTTCCTAGCTTTATGCTTGGGTCATAAAAAAAAAACCTCAGAGGATTTTTTTTTTTTTTACTATTCAAATGTATTTCTTGCATAATCTTTACTAATTTACATTCTCTATTTTTTCTGTTTAAATTGAAGACAGCTCATATAGGTTTTTGATACTTTAATTTTTTTCAATTACTGGATAATCTAGGATTTGTTTCTGATTTATTGTGTTAATGCAAGTGCATTAAAATAAGGAATCTACAACAAATTAATTGCTTATATTAGCCATTTCATTTGGGAAGAAAAGTACCTATTGTAACAAATGTAAGGATAAACCCTCCCTGAATTTGTTAAAACTATAATAGTTCTGACAGTACATATTATTTTATTGACAACAAATAAGAGTTGATAGCTAGTCTGAGTGCTTCAGCTCTAAGGCAAATCTAGATGCCCACTAAAGTTTGGATTAGGAAAAAGATTAAATGCTTGGTGTTGGCTGTATTTGTTTATTAAATCAGTACAACCTTGTTAAAACTGAATCATGTATCCCACTCTTATGGTCCCCTGTTCATCATGACTGCCCCAATCCATCGATCCTTAAGCCTGGAAATAATAATTTTATCTAAACCTGGACTCGGAGCCAGTTTTAAACATCTTGTCTGGCACCACCCTTCTAGATTCCAAATCAGTGTCTAAGGTGTTCCTTGCAACATTAAGTCATTTTTGCTACAGTTCTTCTGAGCTGGTTTAATAGAGGCTCTGGGTATTCAAGGCTTTAACTCCCCAAGGACAACACAGCAGGGCGACAAGGGACACAGGCGTAGGAGAGCAATCTCCTACTCACATGCTATTACACCAGAAGTACCTGAGAGCTCTTCAGTCTTCGTAAATGTGTGATTTGGCATACTCCACCATAAACTCATATACCTACCCCTTTCTCATCCCCTCACCCTCCTGAATCCTTCCTGCATGAGTAGCAGGCCACACCAGCCCCTCTGCTGTGCGCAGCAAGGCCTCAGTCACACACTCCTATGGAGAAACCCATCCCTCCACACAGACTGGTCCCAGCCTTTAATTTGCTCTAGAGAAAACACACCAGATATTTCTAAAACTGAGAAGAATGACACTTCTAGCTAGTTCAACTAATCAAGTAATAAGCAACTGAAGTCCCCGAATTAGTCTTGATCAGGTAAAAGCCACCTCTCAGTTGTTACGCACCTCCTGTGAGCAGGGCAGGCGTCTGGAAAATGCTTTCTAGCCACCTATACTTAAGACATGCAGAGCACATAATGCAGATTCAGAACAGACAGATATATCCCACTTTGCTGCCGACTTTCCAGACATACCCCATCTCTGGGAAATATGAACAAATATTAAATTACAAAGACATTTTGCATGGAAGGATTTCCTGAGTCGGCTGGCGAGGGCTCCTTCGGTCTGCACATTCAAGTTACTCCTGATGATTTATAACTAAATTAGCGTTTGAGAAACTCATCTGCCAACAAGGAGGGAGAAAAATTTGGACATTGGTGCCTGGATGCTGCTCTTCCCGCCTGATCTCTCTACAAACGGGCTATTTACTCAGATTTTCCACAGCACCCTCCCGGCCACCCCACGCACCGTTCCCCCCCACCCCACATTTTCTTATTCATCGCGCCGACCAGGCCTCACCACCAGCACCAGCTGCCCGAGGGACCGCCCGAGCCCACGCAACCATGAGCGGCCCGGCTCCCTCAGGAAACATGTCTCTTCCCCTCTCCCCGCCCGCACACCGCCCAGCCGCCGGCAACCCGCCGCCCCCCTCCCCGGCAATGCCGGCAGCTTGCCCCACGCCGCCCAGGCCTGGCCCTCGCCCTCACAGCCGGCCGTTGCCCCATGAGGAGAGTCCCGTGGGGTCGGGGCCCGGCCGGAGAGCGGCCCTTCAGGCCGCGGCCCGGCCGCTCCAGGGGTTTTGGCGCCAAGCGAGAGGCAGCGCTGCTGCGGCCGTACCCGGAACTGCCCTCCGCCGCCCTGCGCGGGGCTCGGCGGGCTACGAGACTTACTGGCCGGCCTCGCCCCTCGCCCCGGGGCTGGGGGATCCTGGCTGGGCGGCGCTGCGGGCCCGGCCCCAGGCCTGAGGGCGGGCAGGCGGGCAGGAGGGAGGAGGGCGGTGCGGCGCCGAGCGGAGCCTCCTCCTGGGCTGTTCTTCCCCGGCCGGACGGAGAGCGGCACTGTGTCCCCGCGGCGCACGCTCCGCCGGAGCCTCCCCCTCGCCCCGGCCGCCGCCGCTGCTGCCGCCACCGAGCAGCCTCCCCCTCCTCCCCCCGGCCCTCCCTCCCCGAGCAGGAGCCGCCGCCGCACCGCGGAGCAGGGAGGCGGCGGGAGCAGCCAGGGCAGCGGCCGGCGGGGGTGGCGGCGGAGCGGTGAGGACCACCCGGCACGGAGGCTACTCAATGCTGCACCTTCCGGAGCTGCATGAGGTAAAGGCGGCTCCGGGTCCCGCTTCCCTCCGTCCCCGCTCCCCTCCTCCCCCCCCCCTCCGCCTCCCCGTCGCCCGCGGGGGTTGTGTGCGCCGAACTGAGGGGGTGGCGGGGGGCTCTTTGTGGGCCCGGCCGGGTGCGGGGCGAGGCAGGAGGCTGCGGGGCGAAGGGACATGAAGTTGCGGGAAACAAATGGAAAGTGGAGAGTGGCCGGGCCCCCTCCCCGGGGGGGGCTCCCGCCGCCGCGGGTGGGGGGCGGGCGGGGGGCCCGGCGCCGGGCTGGGGTGGGGGGGCGGCGGGGGTGTTTTGTTTGTGCTCGCCGCCGCCTCTCTCCCTCCTTCTCTCCCTCCCCCTCTCCTGTTGGTTTCTCTGCCTCCTGATAGTTTTGAGGCCTAACTGTTTAGGCCTCGTCTCCCGGCTCCGGGGCCGGCGTGCCGGCTCCAAACCCCCCCTTACCTCCCCGGGGCCGGGAGTTGCACCCCCGGGGCCGTAACGTGCCCTCGGCCCCTGGGCATCCTTCGATCGAGCCCGAAATTTCATTGTAAAAAAACCCTGTCGGCTCCGAACTAACAGTGTTGGGCTGGAGCAGCCCCGCAATGAAAGGAGGCGGCGGAGCGGGGTGGGAGGGGGTGGGGGGGAATGGAGGGGCCGGAGTTGCGGGAAGCGGCGGCGGCGGCGGGCCTGGGCCTAGGCCCGGGGCGAGGGGGATGCGGCGGGGGAGGGGGCCGATCGGCCGGGCCTTCTGCGAATTGAGGGTGAGAAATGGGGGGAAAAAAAAAGAGGGGTTAGAAAGTCGTTTCCATTCTGCTGAACTTTTGTTTTCTGACCGATAGAGGCCGGTAGAGGACTGTGGAGACGGAAAGTTTATCACCAGCAGCGCCAGGATGGACTTTCCTGCTACCCAACCAAAACCTGCTGCCGATGGTAAAATCATCTACTATCCTCCTGGAGTGAAGGAGATTACGGACAAAATTACCAACGATGAGGTGGTTAAACGCTTAAAGGTGAGTAATCCTGACCACGGTCCCCTTCCCTGCAACTTTTGCTTCTTAAGGTAAACATTTCATCACGGGAAAGGAGACCTGCCAGAGAACTGTTTCCTTGTCACAGTTGAAATGTCTCCTCCTCTCCTGCAGACCTTTATGGGAATTTCTTGCTTTTCCGTAAAAGAGGAGGAGTCGTTTTTGTAATTTGTGGATGTACTCTTGTGAGTTCTCTCAAAGCCAAAGTTGATACATTAAATTACTAATTAGCATGTGAAATACATCCACAGTTTTGGAAGAGGTCTGAAGTGGAATCATAAGTTATAATTGCACAATATATTAGCGAAAATTTTAGTTGGTTTTTGTGGGTTCCACTTTGAGCAAGTGTAGTTGAGCAGGGGAAACAAGAAGATCTAGTTAAGGGTATTCGTGGCTGAAAAGACAGCACTGTTCACAGACAGCAAAGACGAATTTTTAGAGTTTGTAGATGGAATTTTAGAATTGTTTTATATGTAAAACCTGTTTCAGATTTTGCAATTTGAGGTAATAGATACTGTTTCTTTCTTATTCAGTACAGCTGGTGCTTGGCAAAGTTGCTAAATTTTCATAAGCAAAAGGGACTGTTACAAAAGTGTTTTCTCTGCTTACTTGACAGCATCCTAGGGGACTGTGAGGCTTATATCTGTTTTTTATTTTTTTAATCCCTTTTTCCACTGGTAACTGAAATGCTACTGTGATGCAGTAGTTTTGTTTCTTAGCTCTATGCTAAGAAAGTGGAGCATTGCCCAAATATTGGCACAGCTCATTTGTTAAAGCCATGGTCTTTGGACCAGAAAGTTGTCATAACCTGTGATTTGGTCCTGTGCCCAGGGTGGAGATGTAGTAATAATTTTTTACAGATCGGAAATATTCTCCAATCTGATGATCTATTTCTCATTGCAACAGTGACCTCACAAAGATTGAAAAATAGAAATCATGGTCTTGGCTAGTCAGTTAGTACATCGAAAAATGTCTTACCTATAAATGTGAAGAGAATGTAGGCTTTGTGCTTTGCTTTCAAAGCAGCAAGGCACATGTCAGTTGTTTCTTTGAAAACAAGCCTTGTTGTTCAACTACAGTTTTGAAAATTACTGAATGGACAAGACCAGTATAGTATTTTCAAAACTCCAGTGAAACATTGCCAGTTACAAGAGAAGATGCTGGAGTTTTGATTGTGTGATCAGGGACTTTGATTCAAAGTCTGTGTGGAATGGGGAAGAGTGTGGTTTTGAGGTGCTCATTGAAATGGATACTTTATTTTGTCCCAGTTGGAGAACTTGCAATGGTGAGCTTGCTGTTCCTAGATAATAGGAGTAATAGAATTTCTACTTAATCTGAATTTGAGGAATGTTTTTGGTCAGATACTGGCTTTACTGAAGCATCAAGAAATCAGAAGTACTGTACACTTTAGAACTAAACTAACACATATTTCTTTCCTTATGTTTTTGTATATATATATATATATATAATCTTTATTTATGAAATCAAAATCTTTATATCAACTTGATTTATAAAAAAAAAAAATCAACATGCCTTGGCATGTGGAATATTATGATGTGCATGGGATGGAAATGCTTGAAGAAGTTTTGTTCAATTAAAAGATAACTTTCCACAACTTAAAATATAACAATGTTTAAAGCCAGCTTCATCAGAATGTACAAATTCAGGCATAAATCAGTTCTTGAAACTGTAGGGTTTTGGCTGCCTTCTTGGACATGCATGATCTAAAGATGCTCTTACTGAATATGTGTGTGTAAATTGCTGTTTTGGCCACAAGACTTTGGGTCAGTTCCTGCAAATTTTTTTTCTTCTGGCTTATTGAAGTCATGGTCAACTTAATGTCACAAATTTACAACCGATTATTAGCAACTTTTCTGATATCACATCTGTATTTTTGTGTCCAGACCTCTTCTCGTAATGAAGGCTTTTCTTATTATTGGAACTTGAGACGTTCTGGGCACCTGTCCCAGAGTGCCTGAGCAGCAGCTTTTGTGCCAAGGACTTTGAAAAAGAATGTTTTTCTATCCTTTCCCTCCTTGTGCTTGGGGTTGTGGGTAATAAAGTGTAGGCCAGATTACAGTTCTTTGATATATCTATATGATAACATTTGCACTGTCCTGAAAATGAAAGTATTGAGAGTTTTAAAATCAACCTTCTGGGCAAAGTGGAAAGGAAAAGCCTCTGGATTGCATATGTATGATGAATGAAACACCAGTTCAGGTGCCTGATGGAGTCAAAGGTGTTTTCTGGTGTGTTAGATTACATTGATGGGTCGGTGCCTTCTTGGAGTGGGACAGTATGTGATGTTTCATTTCAGCTATTGAAGAAGTGATTTTAAGTGTGGTGTGCTATGACTGGGGACAAGTGCCCATTTAATAGATCCAATTAGGTTTAGCCAAATTAGGAAGCCGGCATGTAGCAGAGAGTTGAGGCTTGCTGTACTTCGACTAGGAAATGATTTTTTTTTTTTTTTTTTTTTTAATGTGTAATGTTCCTCTTTATAGTGCAACTGTTACTTAGCGATTGGTTTCAGGGCTGTAAGTCAAATGCTTGTCAATTTAGTATTCAGGGCTGTAAGTCAAATGCTTGTCAATTTAGTAAGGCTTGTGTGGAGAGGTGCTAACTTTTATTTAACCAAGTGATAGAACTAGAAAACAGCAAACAATTTTAAGGCATCAAAGGCGTCCCTTCTTCAGTTCCAAATTCAAGACAGCAACTAAATACAAGTCAAGAACAATTGTACCAGCAATATTATATTTCTTCCTGTAAGATAGTTGAAGGTTAAAAGAAGTTTTAGAAACTTGGTATCTGCTTTGCTGCAAAGCTTCTCTATGATTATTGGGTTTTTTTCAAAATTGACTGTATGTTACTGACTTGTCAAACTGAATACTTGTATACTGTTGTCAGTAAATATTACATCTCGGATACAACCTTCTTCGGTCACAAGAGAATATTTTGATGTCATTTATGTATAAGTTTGTCATTGTTGTGAATGAGTGAGATTAATGGTACTGTATTAAATTAGATATACTAAAAATAGCCCCATCAATCCAAAATGCATAGTTTCTCTGAGACTGACTTTGTAGGCAAAACCAGAACTGCCACTGAAGGAAGTGGCTCTCTCTTGTCCCAACCTCTGTTCTGTACCCTCTCAACAAGCCAAAATGGGTGGGTAAACAGATCTGGGTTAAAACTTTTGGGGAAAAAACCACCAAACCTGTGTTAACGTTAGCCTGAATAATTTTCTTGCCTGATTTATTGTGAGAGCTCACAAACGCTTGTGCTGGCATAGAACTTCTTTCCATGGCAGTCCTGCCTTAGAGTGTTGAAGGGACTTCAGAGTTGATTTGAATGTGAAAGTCAGCAAATGTTTTATCTCTTGAGATGGTTTTGCAGAAACAATACAAAAGGCCCTGTCTCTATCTCGCCTGGTAGATGTTTTAAGTAGCAGAAATAACGCACGATGACAAGTTCAGATACAGCTTTGTACCAACAACTATACAGGTTGGTAAAATGTATGACAAGTCTGTAGGAAAAAAGGAAAGGAATTATAGTGCAGTGTTTTATTTTACCTAA
Organism: Scolopax mira; assembly: GCA_004320125.1. NCBI lineage: Eukaryota > Metazoa > Chordata > Aves > Charadriiformes > Scolopacidae > Scolopax > Scolopax mira. Next base: position 90,473 of record BJBW01001823.1, on the reverse strand, counting down.
ATATATCAATGCAAGCAATGCTAATGAATAAAATCTGTAAAAAACACATCTAGTGCTTTTTACACTTAATACACTAGATCTACACACTAAAGATAAAAAAGTACAAAAAAAAGCTTCTGAAACCTTCTGAAGGAAAAGGAGTGATAAATTAATTTCAGCATAGAGGTTTTTAACAAAGTTTTAAGGCAGTGTAAAAACCTGTCTTTGTGAAATTAAGAATTTTATAGGTTAGAATTTATTGAGGGCAATGTAGTTCTTTATCATAGGGGTTAATATTCTGGTTTATGATTATTTTGTTTTGTTTTGGGGAGTGATTTTCCTTTTGTTTTTCAGTCAGTTCAGTAGTCTTGTTGCTTTTCCCATAGTGACAGTCTGGCAAGGCATTTTCTGTGAAAGTTTTGATTTCCACACCACCTTCCACCCTCTCCCTGATTCTCCCCCTGCCACCCCACCCCAAGGCCTAGCTTGCGAGCCTCTGGAGAAGTTAGCACTCCCAGAGTGCCTTGAGGTCTTCCTTATCTTGTCGCATGGCATTTCTTAGTTATCTGATATGTATTTGTGCCAGAGTGAAACAAACACTCCCTCTCCTTCTTCCCATTGTCTTTTTGCCTGTTCCTCTGATGATTAGATGTTGGCCTCTTTGTAGTTGGGCCTGTTGTGTGTTTATCTCTGGAAGGTTATCCTTACATCAATAGAAAATAGTTAATGCTAATAATTTATTGTATTACACACAGGTGGATTTTAGGCATCTGTTACATAATGTTAAAATAAAGAAAGGTTGCTTTTTTGCTACTGAAATGTTTTAGAGTAGACTGGCGTATGGTATGTGAGTGCAAAAAAAATTGCTCTTTACTCACCCTGATATTTCTACATAAGTTAATGGCCACTCTCTGAGGTTGTGTAGTTAGATGGACCTTTGACCTTACCTGGCTATGCTGAAGTAGTTATTTTGAAGGAAAGTAAAAAACCAGAAATTAGACTGTCATCTGGGGGAAGAAAATCTATTTTTATGTTGTGTCATACACTAGAATTTGGTATGCTTGAGGGGAAAAGGTATACATATTAAGTATGTTGGATTCTATTAGTTAATAAATACCGTTTGCTGGCAAGATTTACATAACATGGGTATTTTCATGGCTTCAACCTCCAACTTGCATGAACTTACATGCTTACATTTAAGAATTATAAGTAGTTTTGTGGGGGTCATACAGCCAGGTTACAGAAATGATCTGCAGTTAATTATTCTAACAATTTTTAAACTTCCATTAATTGTATTTAACTGCAGACTTCAGTTTGCAATGTTCTTAAGCTGTTGCTGGCCACGTAAGCCTACAGCCAAATTTCTATTTTGATTTTGCTCATAGTTTAATCTTTTTAATTAGTTTGACTCTTGTAACAATCAAGTTTTTCATTAACTAGGACAAGCCACTAGTCAGAAAAGAAGAAATCTTGTTCTGTTTTTTTTTTTTTCCAATGGAATACTAGCTGTTTGCTTTGGAAATGTCCCAATTTGAGCAATCCTTAGAGAAATAGACCATGTAAGCTCACCCAGTTCACCCAGATGTTACTTAATTTCAACTTGATTAATGGTGAGATCCTTTGTTTTTGTATCTGATATTTGCCTTTTGTTACAAATGCATCAGTAATTAATGGCAGTTCACATGTACAATCTTATTCTAATGGTTTCCTGGCAACAAGAAGATAAATATATTGTGAAAGAAAAGAATCTCCAATTTGAAAGGGGGAAAAGTAGAGGTTGCTGAATTAGGAGTGGTAACCACCGAAATGGACAGACTAGTTGAGAAGTCCTTATGCCCTCATATATTTTGTTATAAACCTCAAAGAATTACTCGTTTATTCTTGTGCTAATGATTTTTTTGTGAGGTGAGGACATGATGTTAATCACAGTTTAAAAGATGGGGAACTGAAGAGCTACTGAAAGGAAAAAAATCACCAAACCCAAACACAAGACAGACAAGCTGGCTTTGTATGCCTGATTTGGCATTTCTAAAATGTGAGTTCTGAAGTGACTATGCATTCTGTTGCATTTTACCTGTTCAGACCACAAGTTCCTTTGATTTCAGTTAAATATGAGTGCCTAGCACTTTTCTAAACCAGTCCTCATCATCTCTGCTTAAGAACCCAGAAAATGACAAACATTTTTTGTAAAAACTTTGTTATAGGCTGTTTAACAGGCATCTTATAGAAACTTGTAATAGGTGGGAGGCAAGCATGCAAGTCTTCAGGCTTAACTGTTTTAAAATAGAATATTAATTTCCTTCAATATTTTTCTTCAGTCACAGTCTTCCGGCTTCAGTAAATAAGAAAGTTGGGGTTTGGGTGATGCGTTCTTCTACCAAACAACCTTAATTAACTCCAGAGCAAATATTTTCTGTTGACTGAATGAAGTAATGGCTTCAAGTTTTTGTTGGTGTTTGTTGTTGTTGTTGGGTTTTATTAAGGAAAAAGAAAAAGAAAGGTATGCAATCACTTACCAAATCCCACATTACCATTAGGACTGAGGAGACTGACTAGATGTTTGAGAAGTACAGGATTGTTTACCTTGGAAAAGAGGTGAATAAGAGTTGTTGTGATAAAAGCATACAAAATAACAAATGATAGATAGTAAACTAGGAATTTCTGGACTTGTGCCCTTCCCTCTCCTGAAGAAAGAGCATTAATTTAAATTGAAACTTTAAAAATTGTTGAAATTTAAACATTTCTTGGGATTATACGGGAAGGTTGCAGCAGTTCAGAGGTGAACTGATGTTGTATTTAGTATGTGACATGCTTTAGTCATATAAATTACTAACTTTAGGTGGATGTGCCTGTCTGTATTTTTATGGTATAATGTAGGAGAGCTCTTTGTGTTCAAATATATTAAATAAAGTTTGGATACAAAATCCTTGACATATCACTGCATTCTTATGAGGGGTTTGTATGCATAAGTTCGCAAAACAGCAGGAGCCTTAGTTATGCTCAGACTCATAAATGAAGTGTTAATCTCACAACAGCACTATGAAGTGAAAGAAAAATTATCCTTTGGTTTGCATACGGTAATATGGAGATGATTGATGGGAAGGGAAATAAAACATCATCTAAGGTTACTTTTCTCCCTTGTCTACTTGAATCAATTCATATTATTTTGTCTGCTTAATACCTATGTGCATCTTTTGCTACCAAAAACAACAGACAAAATAATCAGCAGATGATTCGTTTGCAGTACATATTATAGCCATTTTGGTAGTGAAAGAAACCAAACTTTTGTCTGGTCCCCTGTCTGTGTTAAACATTTTATATTCAATTTTTCCAGACTGCAATATCTTCTTAATCACCATTGTTACCTAGAAATCTAAAACACATGCTTATTATTGGTGTCACTCAAAGCAATGTGTGTTTGCTGGCTCTGCAGCTGCAGTACACTAATGAACTGTATTCCCACTGCTGTGCTGACATCAGAATTTGGCTGTTGCAGAGATGTCTTAAGCATGATGAAGTACTCTTAAAGGTAAACAAAGATAAAATTGGCACAAAGTGTGTCCCTGCTTAGAAAGGGAGGTTGAAAACTTTGTGGTACCTAGATAGCATGGGATAGTCTAAACAAATGTTTTATTTATGTGAGACAGATGATACGTACTTATCTGATGGAGTTGTCAGAGCTTGCAGTGTTAGGATCAGTTTTGCAGCCACAGTGGGGAGAAAAATCCATTCAAATTTACTGTGAAGACTGGTCAGCCTTTTTAATATCGTAGTTACTCTCTAGTGAGTTCCTAGTTCTTTCTCATCGTCCAGTAGTATTACCTAATCTCAATGGTACTCTGTTGTCTTTCATGAATACAACCTGTCATCTTTTGCTGAAACACTATCTGGTGTAGTCTTTAGCAATTTTAGGCCTTGTTATATTATGTTTTTAGTGTTGTATTTTAATGCCTTATGGTAGAAATTGTGACATCTGTCTCCAGGAGATTTATCAATACTTTCCAAATTGTTGAAGCAGAGAAAAAGTTTTGTGCTGGCAAAATAGATTCATAAACATTAAAGAGACATATGTCTTTTTATCTACAAATAATTTTTTGACTGATACATATATTGAAGATTAGAGAGAAGAAGAAAACATTTTAAAAGTTTCCCCCCACCCCCTTCTTTGTTGGCTACAGCACCTTAAAAAAAAAAGTATTAGTATTAGCAGTTGCTTGCAGTCATTAAATAATTCCCTTTCCTCTGCAATTGTAGTCTCTGTCTTTCTTATGGCTTTCCATGGAAATAACCTGATTGACCATCAGGGAATAGCTTGAGATCTGCAGGTTTACAATTTTTTTTTTTTTTTAAATATTGTGTAACTACTGATCTTTGAATATTTTTATTACTGCATCGAACATGAGAGACCATCAAAAGACCAACTTCAAACTCGTACTTACTATGAAAAACTTACTACCATATTTTTAAGTGCCTGAGAATTAGTTTCTCAAAATTGAAACTGTTTTTCAGTTTACTTTGTGTATGTGATAGTGCTTCACTTGGACAAATGTTTTTAGCTTGCTTTTCTAATGAAGTGAGGGTTTTATCTGATCAGCCAGTCTAATTTCTTTATTACTGTTCTTCCCTGAAGTTACTGTTCTGTTCAAAACGTGCTGGCAGTTGGGCAAAGGTTTCAGAGATGCAAGATTTGTCTAATTGTTGCTGAGCGGAATAGAGATGTACAAATTCTGTTTATACAAAGCAAAATGGACCAGCGCTGTTAAATGTTTCAAGAAGTAGCAGCCTGTGTGCTAGCTGGAATAAATTCAACTAATTCCCACGTGGCTGTTTCAAATATTGTGGGGGATGTGCTCCCTCCTGTCTCCCAGCAATCCAAGCAGGGTACCCAGAGGGGAGCGGGCAGGTAGTGCCGGAGGATGAGTGAAGAAGGGAGTGAGTTGGCAGCTCTCTGAGAGGAGAGTGACGGGGAACAGATCTGTTGGAAACCAGCCATCGTTAATTCTGCTGCTTATAATGATAAAATTCATTTCATATAGCAGCAGTAAAGGAGATAAACAGCTACAGTCAAGCACAAAAAACTTTTTAAATTCTCCCTTTACCCATAGGATGTGCGTGGTATTTGAAAATAAACTTTAATTGGTGTTTTTTAACAACTGAAATTGATACCGGCATTTCTTGATCATCCTGATGAAAGCTGCTTATGTGATATGCTGTAACAGAAAGGGTAAAGCAAAAATTAAAAAAGAAAAACCCAGAACCAAACCACTCAAAGGTAGCTAAAAATCTCAAAAGATGATTGTGAAGCTGTTTAGTTACTGTTTTCTATGGGTTTTTTTCTTATGCAATTTTTTTTTCTGCTTGTTTTAGCTGCTTAGAATCATTATGGGGTTGTAAATGCTGAAGCAAAATGTGTGCAGTGTAAATAGAGGTGAACTTTGGAAGTACTTAATATTAAGAAAATTTACCTTATAATGATGTCATAGCATGGATGTGAAAATAAGTTTGTTAAAATAAGTTGTTCCTTAAAACCAAAGCACCCTGATTGACTTTACTTGTGTTACGAATTTAATGAAAGGAAAATGCTGTTGGATATTTCCCTTTAAAATTTTTAATCTACTTTCAGATAGAGTAGTCAAAGTAGGGTAAATCCTGTTATTTTAATATAATTTTGTGTTTTAACGGTGGTCTTTTGTTATTATTTGAAAATATATATGTATACTTAATTATAAAAAATGCAGTAGTGGTTCATAATAAACTAAATATTGAAATTTAATCAAACCATATGCATTAATTTATTAGGGAATCATTTTAAATTAAATTTTGAGGATGAGGAATATATAAATTGTTCTTTTCTTGTGATTTAAGAGTAAAACCTGATATTCAGTCACTTAACTCCACTGACTGCAGTGCCTTTCTGTGGATTTTAGTCCTAGTCAGTCAGAAAGGATATAATTTTTCTTTAAAAAGTTTGTTTACATGAAACAGTGAAGAGAAATAATTCAGAAATTATGCCCCTCTGTTTGCACAATGGTTTGCAATTGTAGGATAATTTAATTTTTAAGATGTTGCAGTAATAAGAATGAAATAAGGTAAATTCAGTACTTACTTTTGGTGGTAGAAACAGAATTCAGCATTCTGGGGGGAGGTGGGAAATGTTTGAGTTTTGACAGGTGATTTTTTCTCAGCACTGAGTTGCTGCAGAGTTAACATTAATTCACTTACAAGGCAAAACAAAGAACTGCAACTCAACTTTGAAAATCCATGTTTATTTAAATACCTCAGTCATCCTTTGTAAACATAGTTGGCATGTGTCAATATTTCTGAAAAACTTCTATTCCATCTCTTCGCTAAAGCTCCCACTTCTGCTATCACCACTAAAATTCCAGTGACAAGGAAAGAGGTTCTGTTTTTTGCTTCTGTGAAGTCAGTAGATAAAGATCTAGGAGTTGCATTTGTGAGCTGTTAGTGACATTTCTTCTTAGAAAAATGTATGTAGAATATGAAAGTAGGTATAACTCTGCAGCCAAAGGGAAATTGCAAAATCTGGAAATAAGATTTCAGCTTTGTCCAGGTTGGAACTTGTAGTCCAAACTGCTGTAAAGTCATGAGAGTTTTGCTTTAGGAAATGGGAAGGTTCACCACGTACTAAAAGGGTATCTTTGTAGAATATACACGCATTGGTACAACTGGAAGTAGGTTGGTATGAAAGCCTAATAAGTTGTTAAAAAAATCTCTTTGAACTAGAAGTGGAAACCAAGTTAAAGGCTGTTTCTAAACCTCAGCTGGGAAAGTGGGGGTGGCAAGTAATGTTTTCCAAAGTTAGGCTCTTTCAGTCCTAGTTTTTGTTTCCCATTAAAGGTTAAAACACCTTCAGTCAGATTACAAAGTAAAAAGGCGGCCATTTAATTTAGTTTCATTTTGACATCTTTGTCTTTTGCTCTTAGTTTAGGCTCTTGTGCAAACTCTGGCTGAGTTGGGTTTGTAACATGGATTAAAGCGTCCTCATCCTAATGCTGCAGCTCCATGTGCCACTCTCTTTCTGATGCCAGAATTGGTTTCTGACACCCATATACAAATGTGAGGAGGGAGTCCTCCACTCCGTTTTATCTGGCAGTGAAGCTGGTTTGAGAGACATCTTCAGGGACAATCTTACACTGGGCTCTGCCCCCTGAGAGACCGTACTGTGTAGCTGTGCCCCAATTCTTGAGACTTCTCAGTCACTCCGACTTCAAGTCTGTATGTGGGCTGTGATGAGTTTAAGTTTCTGTATGCTATCTGATGGAACGCCTGTCAGCACTTTGGTTAAAAGCCTGGCATCGTGCAACATCCCTGTAAAATTAATTTTAAAACTAACCGATCGCCTCAACATTTTATAAATGAGAAAACGTTTAATTGCAAACATTTTTCAGGAGGTTGCTTGAGGGTTTTCATACTGCTTTTCATCAACTTTATCAATCTTCTGCTTGAAAACAAAACTATGGTCAAAAATAATCAGGAAGGTGAAAAGGTGGAGGGGTAAGTGTACTGCGAGTCAGTTTAATAATCTGAGATGATCTCCACGACGGGTGTTTTAACATAGTCAAAAGCAAGTTATCTAAAAAATAATAAAAAAAAAAGCAAGTCTTCTTTACAGAGTACCAGAATTGTGTTTTGAAAGCTTGTCATCCTGCCACTGTTGTACCTGACAGCTTTGAGTACTCTGAAGTTGACGCTACAACTGAGGGAAACAGTTACTCATCTTCACCGCTGCTGCCATTGCTGGTCAGGGAGAATTACAATTCAAAGTCGTTTGCCTTATTTGAGTCAGCAACCTCTCAAAGTCGTAGAAGCAAATCAAGTTTGTGAAGAGTGAGAGGAGGAAAGTGAAAAATAGAGGCACATCACGAGTGTAGCAAGGAGGGGGAAAGTAGTATAGTTGGAAAAAATGGAGTTGCTCGACCAGTAGCTGGAGGATTACCCTGCATCAGACCTGGTGTGCCTCACTCTGCTGGAATGTGTGGAAGCAGCCAGTGAAGGACTCTTGCTTGCTTGTGGGCCATCCTTTTCCTCATGCCAGCCCAGGTTTGTCAGTGGCTTGCAGCACACTGGGTTGTGGAAGTGTTGGGTTGACTGGGTTGACTCAGGCTGCTGTAAAACTGCACCCTAAGAAATGCTCCAGACATCCTCCACCCCTACAAATGTGGTGAGGCAGTATCTGTATATGAAATGAAATGTGTCCCTTGTTTCAGAGAGCTGCAAACGTATGTGCAGTGAATGATGTACTACCCTCCTGCGTCTGAAAAAGAAACTGAGATACAGAGGGGAACGGTCTCTGGTTAGAAACAATTGAAATCAGTGCTGCCATTATACCCAAATGTGCAGATTGTGCTGGTGCCAGGACTTTTGAACTAACATGAACGTTGTAGAATTCACGATGAATTTTTTACTGTTTTAGCTGCCTGGTTGTTGTAATAGATCATAGCATTCATCCTAATATATGATTGCTTTCAAAATGAATTGATTTTGTATTGGAATTCAGAATTGGTGTGGTAGTATTTAGTGAGAGGTACTTAGATATGCAACTCCTTTCTCTGTGACTGTTTCCTCTTTTTTTCACCCTTATTTTCTTTCCCAGTTGTACAAAAGAAAGAATTTGAGGTTTCAGTGTTTTTTCAGGCCTCCCTAAGCCCAATGGCTCACGGTTCTCTACCAGTATTATGGTTATGAGATGTGGGCTTTGATGTTCAGACTGGTCTTTTCCTGTTCTGCAGTCCAAACTACTGAGTCTTGTGCTGTGACTTGAACTAGAGTAGGCGGTACAGGCCAGTGCTTGCAAACAGATTTGTCTTCATGCCAGTTCTCATTCTTATTGTTTTTTTTTTTCCCCTCCTAATGCCTGCTGTAGTTGATTGTTCTTTAAACAAAGACTTGCACTAACTTACAGGATGTATATCTGTCTGTAGGGGAGTATGTGTGTGCATATGTATGCTTACACAGAAACAAGTCTTTTCTTTCCAGGTAATTACACATTCAAAAAAAACCCCGTATATTACAGCAGATAGGCACCATAAATAACTTTCTCCCCCTCAACCATGAGCTTATAAATTGCAAATAGTAGAATTAATTTTTTTTTTATCATTATAAAGCCAGCATTATTAAAACTCCATGGGGCTCAAGCAGCTTGCACTTTTGTGGTGGTGTGTGTATTGAAATTCTGTAGTTTCCAAACTTCAGCCAACCTCAGAACTGAATTTTGCCCATTTTTCTAGTAGTAATTTGTTTGTGTATGGAAACTTCTATGAAAATAGCAGCATGGGAATGTTGCCAGAAACTGTTGGGTGAAGTTGTATGGATAATTTTGATTATACAAATCCTTACTTTGAAATAATTTGATTTCATCTTGTGCTATTGAGTGGGTTTGTGGCTTGTTGGCTTTAGTTGTTTCATTTTGTATTATTATTAAAGCAAATCTTTATTTGTAATCTTCAATTTGGAAAGCTTCAATATAATGCTTAAGAAATGCCTGTATGGCTATACTCTGCATATATTCACCAGTCAGTAGTATATTGGGATTCCTGGGGCTCAGCCTTTTTGTTTGTAAATAATTTCTGGAGACCTTAAGTGGGTCTTGATTCAAACTTTCAAATCCCTGATGGTATATGAAAAAAAAATATGTGATTAACTGGTATCATTCATGACCAATGAATCAAATGTTCAGAGGCTTGAGCAACACAAAGAAACTTGGGTACACTGATTGTAGATAATAATCGTGTTGCAAGGGAAGTTAGATGGAGGCAGATATCAATTTTACTATAAACTGACTGTTGTAATTAAGACCAGAATGCACACAAAACTTTCATATTGAAAACGAATTTCTGGTTTTCCTATGTTTTTCTAAGATCCCTGACGAGGAGATACTGCTTTCTCACCCATGAGAAGTGATAAGCATCCAGGATCCAAAATGCTTAAGTTGGAAAATTATATTCAGTGATGCAAAACTACTTTTCTACCACTTGGCTTCTCAATACCTGACTCTCACAAGAACCAGCTGCCTTCTGAAAGTCCTCCTTTTGACATCTGAATGTAGCTCCTAAGCGAACTCCAGGCAAATGTTGTAGGCACAGTGATAACCATGTGCAAGTGGCCACTGCCCGATTTGTTTGTTACCCCGTGATTTCACCACTGCCAAGATAACCCTGTGTGAGAGCAGCCTGAGCTCTGGCAAAAGGCAGAGGTTTAAAGGTTTAAAGTTAAAGCTGAGCAAGGTACTGGTTTCAAGTGGGCAGCAGGAAGCATCTTTCTCCATCCTTCAGTTTCCTTTGCTGGCTGTTTCCCCCTTAGAACTTACTTCTTTTTGACTTAGTCCAGGGCTGTATTTAGCACTAGTGAGGAAACTGCCAGTAGTAGCATCTGGGAGTAACACCTTCTGGCTTGGCTAGGAATTTCAGCCCCATCCAGATTAGAGTTATTTAATTTATTCTCAACATCTGGAATAGAATTCTGTGACCCATCTCATCATGAATGTGTCTGTGTTTGGGGATTATCTAATGTAGATACTGAAGCATTTTTCTCAGTATAAGTTACTTGGGCAGCAATTTCTTCTGTCTCCTATGTCGCTTATTTCCATAAAATTCAGAGTCAAATATTAGGTCTCAGCCCTTTTCTTGAAGGTGCTAAATGGCTAAAAATTGTTGTTGACAGCTTTTGTTTCCTGATCATAAATCTTGGCCAGCAGCATTTCTAGGACGTTCAATGAACTCCTGCAGCTATTGAAGGCTGTGGCAAGCATCCACAATCTGTAGGCCAAAGTGCGCTTCTCGAGTCCTGCTTTCTTGCTATCAAGATGCATCGTGGAATGTTTTGATTTCAAATTAAAAACCAAATAAACAAGAAGCCAACAAAATCAACTAACAAAAAGCAAACAAAAAAGAACCAACCAACAAAACAAAAAAAAAATCTACGACCCAGTATAAAATATTACACCGCTACATTTTTCTTGTTAGGTTGGAAAGGTGAGAAAACAAACATAGCAAGATACTTTCCACAGGGTTTTTTTTCAATTTGCTACCATTTCAATATGCTACTGACCTGCGTGCAAATAAAAAAAAATAAATTTATAAAAAACAAATCAAAGCACGCACACATACAGAAAAACACCCCAAAAAAACAACCTACAGAACATGATTGAACATGATTGAAAGTAGTTTCATCCTGGTTTGGCTTTTGAAGAGTAAAAGTGATGGGACTTTATGAATTTTGAGTGTTATATATGCAAGCTTGAGAGAAACATAAGAAATTTATATGGGGCTTAGGACCTGAAGGCAATAACTATACAGTCTAGAATGTTTTTAGATTAGAAAAGTTAAATTTTGTGCTTATGTATTGTCTCGTGTATGCTTAAGAAGGATCAAGTGGTTTATTTTTACAAGCACCCAGTCAGCTATTTATCATTCTCCTGCAGAGTTTTTATGTGAGAGATCTATTGTGTCTTTTTGCAAGTAACACTTCCCATCCCTTTTTCTTTTTCAATTTCACCAATAGATTTTTTTTAAAATACTTTTTATGTTTTAGCTGCTTTTTGAATCTCCATGTGTATGTGGACTACTGTTCTGATGTCACAGCAGCTGAACAAGTGAAGTTGAGTCTCCAATTCCTGAGTCAGAGAAACAAAAACAAAGATTTTTTTTTTTTTTAAACAACGAGGCATTATTTTTGCTTGTGGCTTCTGGCCACTTCAATCCCATACTCTTGATGAAATGTGCACTTTCTTAGGTGTTCTGGGCAATCATAGTTTTCTAGGCCAAGGCTTGTTGCCTTCTCTCTAAGCTTCTTGGGTTTCTCTTTGACACTGTCTCTTTGTCACAGAAGCAGATATTTGTGAAATGACCAAATCCTCTGCCAAATTTCTGTTGGTGCTTGGGATACAGGTTAGTATTGTTTCAGGTTCTCATCTTCTAAATGGAGTCAGCATCTTCCAGCTATTTCAAGTGAAGGCCAAGGTTACTCGCTGCTGCAGTGTATGCTCTGTCTTGAGTTCTGTCGTATTGGTAGAATTTATTGAATAAATAAATTCTCTACTATGTATTGTACTATGAGCCACTTAGAAACTGTAAAATTTAGTCAGTAACAAAAGTATTAAACTAGTTGTTAAAGTAATCTTAGAGTCATAACCTCAAGAAGTGGATTGACTTTTGTACTGTTAGGATTGCAAGTTTCCAAATCTTGTCATGGAGGGGATAAGTGATTTTCTGGAGGAACACGACAAAGTGTGCAAATACAGAACTGCTATGCTTCAAGTGCTTTTTTATAAGTATGTTGGACCTTTAAAAATTTTCTGTGGTTGCTTTTTTAGGTGTTTCTTATGAGAATGTTGCTGGCAGCAATTTAAATGATACTTAGTATTTGCAGGTTACTGATTTAAGCAAAGTAGTTTAGTGAAATGTTATTTTAAGCAAAATTCAGCATGGTTAATTCTGAGAGTGAACTTAAATAGTGTATGTAAATAATTAAATATTTTAAATATATAAATAGCATATTTTTAATAAAAATTTTATACAATGACTTTACAGCCTTTAACTTTGAGAAGTCTGCTTGATTTGAGTTCTTCCTTGCATACTTATATGGTTGGTTTTTTTCTTTTCAGAAAATCACATATTTTTTTCTTAGATAATGGAATTATTCTACTAATTGGAGAGCTTCAAAATATAGCAGAATTGAACATAGACGCTAAAATGGGAAATCACTGTACAATGCAGGTGATATAAGTAGTGGTCTGGAGAATTTGTCTGATGGTGGGTGCCTGATGTCCGTACTGGGAACAGTCATACCACGAAGTCTTCAGATGAATTCTGTTTTTAGCAAAGAAAGGAAATTGCAGCGCTCTGTGGTTTCTGGGACATTGGCATATTACATATTTCACTACAAAAGTTTTAGTACAAAACAACTTCTTTTTGGAACCATTTTAAAAAGTCAGTCATATTTTGAAAACGTTCTAAAAAAAAAGAGGTAAATAATCCTTGCAATACACTTTATATCTGATATATTGCCTGCTTCTTATCTTAGCCAAATCAGTAGCTATAAAACTGTGTGATTACATATGAGGAATGTTGAGGGACAGGTACAGCAGTTACAGGCATATTCTAGCTATCCACAAGGCAAAAGCTTGATGGAACTGATAGGCAAAATCGTGGCAGAACTTTTGTGTAGGAAATCAGAGTTACTTAAAGTTCTCAGGATATTAGAGAATTCCCAGTCAAGGCTTTATTAGCCTGAAATTAACTGCAGAAAATGAACAAAACCACCACAAATCTGGGAGGTGACATATCCTCTAAAATAGTATTGCTAATCCAGAATCCAGTACAATAGAGCTCTGTAAAAGTAGTCATTTGATTCTGTTTCTTTAATTAGGAAAAAAAAAAGTCTTGGTTTTGGAAATAGAGTACATATTTTGGATGGGGTATAATTTTTGATCAGTTCAAAGTAGCTATATGGTTTGAAAATGCTATTAAAATGTTTAACAAAGTTAGAACCAAGTGAAAACATAGTAATGGGACTGGTGATTGGGTGTAAACATCAAGATCCAATAAATATAAAGAGACATAAAGATGAATGGGAAAAATTCTGGTGTGTTTTTTTTTAATCTTCCTTTCTTTTTCTCATTCTCCTGCCTTTGTCTTTTTCATTTTTACTTTTTCTTTGGACATAGAAGTGCACCTCATGCCTGCACCCAAAACAGAAAAGTCTACATTCTTGTGTGAAATACTGTATCATAAAATGAACAGTAAAATCATTAAAAATAGCATTTTAAATGGTGTCATCTAAAGTCCTCCAAAATGTTTTCTGTAAATGGAAATATTTCAAATTTAATATATTACACTTTTCATATTGGCAATTATGATGGCAGTATTAAAAGTTCAATTTATTGAAGACTTTTCATATTATTCTTTGCCACCTACATTATAATAAAATACATAGGCTTGTCATATTCATTTTCCAGGCTTATTTCTCAGAAAGTGAATATCCTACATGTAATCATTCAGTCTTTAGCATCATCCTATTGCTGAGTACTGTGGATTTGACTTTCGTATCCTTAAGTCAGCAATATTGGTGCCTTTTATTTTTCCTTTATCCTCCCACCCCGTTTTAAAGAATTTTAAAAAGGAAAAATGTCTTTAATTTTTTTTTTTAATTCTTTTAACATGTATCAGGAATTATTAGGGATACTTTCATTATTCAGAGTAAAATAATTTAAACTTCTTAAATGAATTCTACCAATACAGTACTTTCCATGTACTAATTATACATCGTTTTCTTCCTCCTTATTAAAGAATTAAATAAGACTTATAGCTTGGAAACCACTCCAGGTATGTTTCAGGACCAATTTTTCACACGCCAATTTTTTTCCTGTGCTTCAAGAAATTCCAGAAACTTTGTTTTCAGTGGGACCACCAGCCACACACAGAGTAAGCAAATCTGTGCATCATTTTGCCTTCAGTCCATTCTAGACCTATTTTTGAGCTTGACAGCTGCCTACCTTTTTTTTCTTTTCTTTCTTTTTTTTTTTTTTTTTTTTCCTACTAACATATTGTTACTAATATAGATAATAGTGCTCAACAGGTAGCAAAATTTTCTGTTAAAGTAGTGCTTTGCTGGAGAAGGTTTATTTGTCTGAATAGAAGTCTTTTCAGAAGCACATCTGATTTGGTAGGTGTGGTAGCTGGCTACACCAGCAGCTGCTGGCTAAAATTTGCTGCAGTTAGATGAACAGGAATGTCCATGTCAGCCAGGGCCTTCTGGGGAACAGGTTCTGGTTTGATGTGCAGTTGATTAGGGGTTTTTTGTTGTGGCTTGTTGGATGGTGAAATATCAAAACTTGTAGTTTGACAGTTCTTTTTTTTGTTCAACTTTTCGTATGGGAATGGAAACCCACATCTTCTACATTCTAGATAATTGTCACTAATATGACAATCCTGTATTAAGGCTGCAGTAGATGACAGACAACACAGGGAAAATTCTTCAATGCACTTTTGTCATTAGATATGAGTTTACACAAAGGTTTCCCATGACCTGTCTCCTGATGTTCGCTCCTAAGGCTCAGTGCAGTCTGGCTCCTAAAGAAACCAGAAAATGAATGCCATGGCTGCAGAGTGTTTAGTTGTTCACCTTGGTACCTTCTTTGTGAGGTATGATGGTAATATGTTTAATTGCTGGTCATTGAACAAGTTCTGGGAAAGAAATTTTAATGTCTTCTCTTATTGCTGCAGGCTATGCAATCAGAGCCACAGATCATGGTACAAATATTTTGAATAATTTTCTGCTTCAGTAGATATAGAAGGTTTTCAACTCACCACAATTTACAAGATTGCTGAAGTAGAAAAAGTGTATTTTCTTAGAAAAAAAAAATCTCTGATTTTTGACCAGATTTATTGGTTGTGATGGAACACAAGCAGGAAAGAGAGTACCCCCCCCGCACCTTCCTTCTGGATGACTAAGTTGGGGAGACTATATTATGTACCACGGGATGTACCTGTATCAGTATTGCTAGAAACATAGCCTCTTAGTTGTATTTTAATGTGAAACTCTTAATACATTATATTGTTGTGAGAATTGAGCCTAAATATTCACTTCAAAATAAATCCTTACAGACAGTTCACAGTAGAAATGAAAATGCCATTTTTGTTCTTGTCCAGCACCACCTTCTCTTTGAAAGAGGAAATGAATTATCACACAGCAGTGAGCTGGTTGTAAAGAATCTCTCTCACATCTGGAGTATATTATCTAAGTGCTTGGGAAACTTCATATGGAAATAGAAACTCCTTCACTGTGGGGATTACACTGTTAAGAATTTTTTGGTTTTGCCCCAGCCATATGTAACATTTGCTAGTGTACCTGGGGGAGAAGACTATTTAATGAAATGCTTCTAACTGATGGTGTCTTGAATTATCATTAGAATGTTTAAAGATAAGGCTCCCTTTAGTCCCTCTGCAAATACTATTTTGTGATGTATCTGTATATGTGGAAGCAATATACACTTCTTAGAACTTAGAAGAATTTCGATTTTTTTAAATTTATGAACCTTCTTTAGAGTACTTAGATCATTGTTAGACTTTGGCAGGAAAATTGGAAAGAATCCGGTTACAAGTCTTTCCAGTAATAAAGACTAGACACTGCCGAAGACTAAATTGCTTTAAAAAAATAAAATAAAAATTGGTGCTGTGGAACCACACTTAGATCTTAAATGTGTAAGAGGTAATGAGTAGCATAACTGTGAAGAGATAATGTGCCGATAAATACGTGCTCTGTCTCCCACTTCTAATTATTTGAGAAGAAATATGCATACATTGTTAAAATGTATGATTTGATCCACAGGATTGTGTCATAGAAACTTGGGTGAAACTTTAAAACTAGGATAACAAAATACTTAAAGGTTTTTGATATGACAAGGCCAAGCTAACAATATTTCTCAATGTTTTTTACATTAAAATTACTTCAAAAGGTCTGGATTGAGTTGTCAAGTCATGTATCAAGAGCTGACTGTAAGCGAAAAGTAGATTTAAAGAAATAATTTTGTTAATTGAACCATACGGTGAAACCATACGGTGAACTAAGGTTAGGTGGTACTCTGAGCTCTTGGAAACCTTTACACTGTCCAGGAAACAGCAAACACACTGAAGTGAGTTGGTTGGTTGATCACAAGCAAGGAGGATTTCACACAATTACTGTTAAGTCAAATAATTTAAGCGAATTGAGTGAATCCAGTGGAAGATTTCAGGCTTACTGTTAATAAAAGCAAGGTGAGGAATATTGAGAGAAAACAAAACTATTTGCTGGCTTTATGAAGTTGTAAAGGACGAGGTTAAGGAAGACTGATGCATCAGTCTAGGTCTCGCAGTGAAATTGTTCACTGAACAGCTTCTGTCAAAAAATCTAATAGAATTTAGTGCTGGGTAAGGAGCCAAATAGGTAAACACATTATGCTTCCCTTATATAGATTAGGCATGTGTGCTACTTTGACTACTGTGTTAATGTGCTCTGTGCAATTCTGGAGTTCTAGAGAACCTTCAAAGGTATGAGGTAAGGATGTGATGAGAGTTATGAGAACCTGGAAGGTTGGTCTAGAAGGGTAATTAGGGAACTTGTGCAGTCTCAGGCCATGATACAAAACCAGGAAATGTATCGTTAAATTAAAAAGAAAAAAATAATTGATACATTAGATACAAGCTTTGGAAGTTACTATAACAACATGTTTCTGAGACCTTGAATTTAAAATGGTGGGTGATCACATTTTAGGCTTATGCCAGTTTCTAATGAGTAGAGGTAAAGGTAAATTTTCTGGATGACTAGTAGGATTTGGATATAGCTGCCGTTTTTAGGCTTCGTGTGCTTCCCACTCTTGAGGTTAAGAATTTATGTCACTATTAGATTGCTTGTTTAGTGTTTTATGTACCAAAAGGCTAAATTCTTCTTTTCTCCATGGTCTTGATGATTAGATTCTATCCACCTTCTTTTATACTGTCTCTGGAACATATCAGATCTGTCCATGGTCTAAGTATGTCTGCCAGAAAACTACCTGGGATTTTTTCTGAGGAGGCTTTCAGACAGATGAGTAGGTTAAGTTGACTCATGGAGTTATTCAACAGGTGTTGGGGCCAGTGCAAAATGTGTGGTGGCACTACATGGCCAGAAGCAGGACGGGGTGAGTAATGGGAAATGGAGGAGGAAATGGTGGCAGTGAGTGATTCAACTGGATCTCCATGTTATGTGGAAACAAAACCATAGCTACTGGGAGAGGGTTCTATAAAAGCAGTTTTGAATTTTACAGTCTTACTACAATATAAATTTAAAGTCATTGATACCATCTAAAAGACTCTGTTCTGAATAAGATGTTGTATTTTGTCAAAGTTGGAGTGCTAAGGACAGCCATGCACGTCATCAATCTGATTTGTCCCACGGGCTTGTTCATGGCCAAAGAGTACAAGATTTATTACATGCAGCGATAACAGTATTAGGATTAACTTCTGCTGGGCAGGAAGGACACTGTTGTAGTTCCTTTTTGTGCTCTTGTAATCTTGGGAAGCACACTTTTTTGCAGCCTTTCCTTACAGCAATCCATACAAGTTACTGTAATCAAGATGTCAGTGTTACGTGATTTTGCACAGCAAAATATTCCACCACTATTTAAATAGAATGTTCGAATTTGTGCTGTGAAAGACATTTTACATTAAGGCATCTGATTTTTCTCATTTTATTTGCCATTTCCCCCACATCTGTTACATTTATGTTACTTGGGGAATCTTCTAGATTTATAGCAGAACTGGAATTCTGCTGTGTGTTAATTATAGAGATATAACATGTGAGTAATTGTACAGGCTCTCTCCCAAATTGGTGACAATGCTTGTTTTGATTATGATACCGCATGTGTGTGATGTTTATATTCATTATGTAGTTACTTAAAAACACATGTATCAGGAAAGCTACTTCAAATAATTAATGAACTGCTTAGTATGCTATTTTTATTATAAGTAGTAGTCAGTCTCTCTGCTTTTTTCATGTCAGATTAATTTTACATCTGGGCTCCTGGAAAATATTCTCAGAGTTCCTCGATGTAAGTAAAATAATACAGCATATGCTGTTTTGACAATGTGAAGATAGTGGTAAATTACAAGTCTAAGACTTCTTTGGCTCGTTGGCCGTACTTCCAAAGAAAAGCTCAGCATATGTTAGTCCCCAGGAGTAGAACAGGCAGTTAAACAGTTTACCTAGAGGGGTATCACCATACAGGCTACCACTGCTGCTCCTGCATAAGCTTTACATCACTTAACGATACATCTGCAGTCACACCTAGTAACCCTGGTCATTGCCATTTGCTTGATGAGCAGAGAAGGAAACAAATGGTCTTTGCCCCCAAAAGTGTACAATGTGCTTTGTGTTCAACTTCTTAGTGTCTTTTACCTGAATTGTTCAGAGCTGGTTAAGTGTCCTGTCGAAGAGTATAGATTAGAGGTAGAATTTGTAGAGGAATTCGGGCAATAAAATTAATTTTTCAGGATTTACTAACAGTACTGGGAAGGGCTGCTACTTTTGTTTTACTATTGACAACAGCAAAACTGCAAAATACATCGACTCCTTTCCAGTTCATTTTTTCTATGATTCACATATGTCCCTTACTTAATTTGTGCATCTACTCCTGCCTTGCTACAGCTCTGATAAATTCCTTGAACTGGAATTGTTTGCCACAAAGTGAAGCCCTGTGAGAGAACGGTGCTCCAGAGCGTGTGCTTCCACAGGCAGAAAGCAGCCCCAGCTCTCAGGCTGGAGATGCTGCTGGCCCATTTCTACCCATTTCTTTCCAGTGCATAAATGCACTCCTGTATTTAAGGCAGATTAAAAGAGAGACCTTGGCTGTTGTTCCGGTAGGTTAATCAAACCACAGTCTCATAGTGTCCACTGACAAGAAAAGGCTTTTGAGACTCCTTTGGTAGCCACCTTCTGTACCTTTCCCATTTTGAATTCTATTTTTTAATCAGTGAGGGTAATGAGACCTAAGTGATGTGTTTCAAATCAGCATTTAGTATTTTTAGCATTTCATGAGTTGTATTTCTGGTTTTTCCTTTCCTTGACTGGAAATACTTATTCTGTCATATCCTGCAATTGCATTTTAATTGTTTTCATGCACATAGTCTTGTTGGCTCTTAATCTCTTTACAATTGCTTAGTAAATGTCCGTCTTTCTCTTCTCGTGTTGTTTCCAGCTGATAAGCTCTTAATTGCACAAGTTCTTGGTTTTAAGCACTAGGCATATGACCATTTTGCAATGATTAATTTTTGTTATTTCTGTTCTTATCATATAATATCCTGTCTTCTTCTGCCAGTCCCTAAATGTTGTCATTACGCTCCATTTCTACTTCTTGTACCACAGCTGTTTATGGAAATAGCAAATAGGATCAATTTTAACACTCTTCTCCACCAATAAATCCATTCAAGTCCGAAAGGCCCTTTCAGTTTAACACTTTAGGAAGGGGCTAAGGAGACCATATTGGGCTAGGCAGCCTCTATTCCAGCATCCTCCATTTCCATGCAGTTCAGTGCAAATGCTGTTCTTGACTATCAGGCAAATTACCTGTCGTGTTCTTCCTCATCTAAAGAGTTGATTGTCTTCTCAAAGGAAGTTTATCAGGTTAGGAAAGTAATCCCTTTTTATGCGTTACCTTGTTATTCTTAACTTCTGTGTTTATTTAGCCTTTCCAAATTAGGTTTGTATTAAAAAATTCTGTTGATGTTAGCTTGTTGGGTGTGTTGTCAGGATCTTCTTTCCTGATGATTAGGTTAACAGTTTCTGGACAGTTGGTGTCCTCTTTGTTTGGGTGTTAGTTTGTATGTGGCACTTTTTTGTTGTTGAGTTTTTTGTTTGGCTTTTTAATTTTTTCTTTTTTTTTTTTAAGAACAGCAAACAAAACTTATATATTCTGAAATAAGAATCATCTGGGCCTCCTGATTTGAATATTTTGATATCTGATATTTTTATTTCTATCCATACAGTAATTTCCATTTTTCCACGTTTGTTTGCTAGTTCTGGCTAAGAGATAGGACTATATCTGAGGGAGACCAAGACTTCTCATCCCAAACTGCAGTATTTAGAAGTATTTTTTCCAGATTCACATGTCTGTGGATTTTGCTGTGCTTCACAGTTAGGTCTTAGTCAAACAACATAATTTATTGTTAGTAGCTAATGGCAAGGGTCACCCATAATAATGCTTAAACCATGCGAGGAAAGAAAGTAGAAAAATTGCAGCATTTGGGTGTACTTTGATTTCAGCTTTCTCTTGACATCTTTCGCTGAGATGACCAAGCTCTGTGAGAGTCAGGTGGGCTCTCATCAATTTGAGGGAAGTTTTACTTCCAAATCTCTTCTGTATTCAATCTTAATACTGAAATTAACTTCTAATGTTACTCCTGACAGTAGATGATCACATTCTCTCAATTGTTAAATTTCTTCTTTTACTTGGTTGGTGATTGCAGGGTGAATTTTTAGATACTGAGTATCTTTCCCTGGTCTTTTTTTCAAGCTGAGGATGGTTCAATGTTACTTCTTTGGAATTCTATGAATAAGCTGTGGTAAGAACAGATGCGACCTGCACCCACCTTCCCCGTGCTGTGACTGGCGTGGAGGTTTGTGCTTGCCCTGCCGATTGCAGCAAGGCTTTCCTAGATCTGCCCGATTCTTCATCTCTGCAAAATGCCACTTTGAGTCTTTACACCAATTACCCTCCCCTCCCTATAACACTGGAATCATCAGTATCGTTCCACAGTAACTGAGCTTTCTGAGCCAGGAAATCACCCACCTAAATCCTCATGGTCAATAAACACCAACCAGGATCTGAGGAGCAGAACTTAGTATTCCTGACCGAGGCATAGGTCTTGCACAAGAACCACATGCAGCTGAGTCACGTCAGGGCAAGCGCCTGTGCTGATTTACTGTCTCTGAGAACAGGCCACATGCAAACTGTGTACGAGGTGTGGGCAGGCTGTGAACAACCCTTTGGCAACCTCTGATGTGTGTTGCAGTGCAGTCGAAAGGCTGACAGTCTCGGGAGAAGTAGAGTTCATCGCACCTCATTTCAGACATCTAGTCACACCGAGCTACTTTCATGGTCAGCGCAGAGAATTCCAGGGCAAAACCGAGCTGAGGTCTGTAGATGTCACAGACATCTGTGCTTCAGTTCGGTCCCGGTCTGTGCGTGTCTCTCCCACAGGTGAAAGGGTAGCCCAGAGTGACTGACTTGCACAATGTGCGGGTTTTATGCAGTCAGATGAACGTCTCCCTGAAAGCTTTAAATTCCTTAATTTTCTATATGTTCATAACGTGCCGAGAGTGACTTAGAAGTCTCAATTTAACTGGTGGTCTCACTAGTTTGAATGAAGACATTTGTATTTCTCCGATGTTATAATCAGAGCATTTCACTTAATGTGTTTGCAGAGCCTGAGAGAGTAAAATCTTGGTCTCAGAATTTTAAGGTACTATGGTAAAAATGGCAATAATGCAAATTTCTAGAGTAGCTTTAACACTTTTATTTTTGCAAAGTAGCTAAAGAACCAGTAGGTGAAAAGTTCATGGAGATGCATTAAATCAAAACCAATGCAGAACAAATTTAATTGTAAATGTGAATAGCTGTATTTTGTTTACATTTGCTAGCGTTAGTTTAGTGTTTGAGTGCTTAATTGTTTGGAAAAAGAATGGATGATGTTACATTAATATGTTTACATAGTACTGTTACGTCTCCTACGTTTTGCACAGAAGACAGTAAGAATTTTCTGTGGGGGAAGCTACTAAGTCTGTAGGGTTTTCTATAAATTCCCTAGGTAGGGTTGTTTCGACTGCACAGCAAGACTTCAGTTAGACAATAATACTGTAATTTGAAAAAGTGAGTTCCTGTTACGGTTTAATCACTTTTTCCTGGAATAAAAACTGGTTTATGATGATGATAATTAATACCTAACTCTGAAAAAACTGCTTCATTCTGCTAGAGAAATGTTTATGTAATGGTTGAATCAGAACTTTGGGAAATTGAGACTTGTTTTAGACCTAAAATGAAACCTTCAATACAAAGATGAATTGGAGTGGGGGTTTTCTTTGTCTTGGGCTTTTTTTTTTTGCAAGTAGAACAAGGGATAGTTACGATGTATCAGATCACATCTTGAATGTAATTTGCTTTAATAAAGCACCAATTCACACACCTATTTTGTGATGAATAACCTTAATAAAGATTTTCTCAATGTGCAGATTCTTGGAAAAAATAGTTGTACTAAAATCTGGCTGGCAGTAGCAATTCACATCTCCTCTCTACAATTGTATTTTTTCTTCCCTCTGGTTCAATGAAATATTAACCACCACCTTGAATTTTTTTGAACTTACTTGCGTTGTCATACTCCCTCACTATTGCGTTTATGTGTATCAGTAGTTTTATGAGTGGCTTCCAGCTTGGGTTTAAAAAAAAAAATTAAAACTTTAAATTATTTTGACTTTTAGACATTTTTATATGTATAGTTTATTTCAGGTTTTCAGTTTCATTAGTAGATTCTTCTAATAAATCAATTTCTAGCTGTGACAATATCTGTATTGCAGTAGTATGACTGAAAAAATTTAAACTATCAACATCTTTCTGAACCAATTATGAGGATTTCTTTGTAAGATATTACAAAGTACATACAAAGTATGTACTCCTCCCCCCTCCCCCCCCCCAATTCCTCTGAGAAAGCCCATAATTTATAACAGGAAATGTAATGAAGTTTAGGAAATGTACAAAGAGTGGAAACTGTGTCTACAATATAACTTAAAAAAGATTTTTGGGAAAGGCTAGATAAGTATGCCTGACTTTACATGTTAATATTTCTATTGATTCCCACATTGCTATGTGTCCCAAGCAATACCAATCCCAGGTGATTAGAAGTAACTTCTCTTTATCAGACCTTAACACAGAGAAGAAGTTGCAGTATGTTGTGAAGTCGTTTCTTTGAGCTACGGATGTATTTGTAACCTATAGTCCTAGACCAAGACTTGCATTAGACTCAGTATAAACATGAGGGGAGGAAGGGAAAGTAGTTCCTGTCTTAGAGAAGACAAGACAAGGGATGGCTGCAGAGAGAAGGAAGTACCCCAGGTAATCATGGAACAGTTTTTGATCAGTGTATTGTACTTGAGGATATGAGGTTCTGTTATGAATAAGTGACTTGGGTGACCATACAGTAACATGTACTTCTAAAGACATAAGTTCTTTGCTTGGTTGTTGCTAGATAACTAATTTTTCAGTTGTGCTAGAAGGCAAGAGTACCAGTCCTGTAACTGGTGAAATTTTGAGTGAGTTCTTGGCTTTCTAGCAAGTGTGAGGAGCCCAGCATATGTTGTATTTAATGTCTGGATTTTTTTTTTTCCTCTTTATATTTTAATGATTAATCTCTTATGTAGATTAGCAGGCATTTGGAAATAATTCTGTTGTGTAATATCTTAGTCAGTGCCAGTAGTTGCTTGGCTATAAGGACTACTCCCAGGCTGTAGGATTTTAGATATAGTTAATCGCATACATTCAAGGAATGTATAGAATTATTTTGTTAAACTATGATGACAGTCCAACAGAATCATAGATTGTACTTTGTATGGAATGTACCCTTTTCCCCAAATCTTATATATGTCCTGCTGCTAGCAAGAATTTACATCACGCTTTTAACCATGGTATAGCCCTCTATAGTTTATTTATGTATTAATTTCATTATTTTTATTATACTATACATTTTCTGCACCCCACACGTATTATTCATTAATTGTATTGCTTTGGTATCTGAGATCCTAGCTAAAGATCAAGATATGATGCTTTTCATTTTTTGTGCATACCATAAACAGAACCTCATGGACTGAAGACTATTATAAAACAAAAGACAACACACAAATACAAACAAATAAGGGACTCTAAAGAAACAATAGAGAAAACAGATCAGTAGGTTTAATAGCAGTTGCAGCTTGCCAGTGACCCAATTACTGCCCAAGTGTTGTTTTGTAATAGAACAGAAACATCAAGGAGTGCTTTGCAGGGAAATAGAATGAGGTTTTATGGATATTTGCTGGCAGTTCCTTCTGAATACAGGAGCAACACAAGAAAATCCATCAGCCTGGTATGTTTTCTAACAGTCAAGATGGTGCCAAAGTCTTTAATAACAGAATAAGCTAACATTTTGTTACTGAATGGCAAAATTGTATGAGTTTTCATAGCACCATGCTGCCTTTTCTTGTCTGTTTTTGAAGTATCAAAGAAGGGATATATGCAAGATTTATGCATATTGTCGTATGAGTATGAGAAGCCAAAGAGATCTGAGTCTGGGCAGGTATTCTGGTTGTGAAGCTTACGATACACATAGGAGATTGGGTTTACAAGAAAGATCAAAAGATCACTCATATAGGTTATCTCTACAACTAGTAGAAAGACTGGAAGGAACTTTAATTCAAGGAACAAGTTTATATGGCACAGATACAGTGTTATCATCGGTCTCCAGGGTAGGATCCACAGGATCCACCTGTTCTTAAAGCCTTCAGTAACAGTTATCTGAATCCCAGGCTGCAAGTCAAGGCCATTATTCTTTGTCCTGCCACCAGCACAGAGTGTGGTGTGATTTTTTTGGGGTTTACATTATGTAAGTTTTTGTTTTGGTGGTGTGTTTTGTTTTGTGTTTGGTTATTTTTGTTTGTTTATTACCTGGTAGGTTTTGAATGCTATGTTATCTATTCTTTTAAATTCCATTATCTAGGAAAAACAGCTAATGCTTCAAAATATAGATCAAGAATACTTTTAGGGAAACAAGCTATTTCAGGTAGAATTTGGATTTTTATGGCCTGTAGCTGTAAAGTTCTCTTTTATTCTGTTGTTTGTTTTTTGCTCTGGTTCTTTTTTGATTTTGCTCAAAGTTGCTTCATGAAGGAATGTAGCTGTACATTTGGAGAAATTGAGGAGTTTCAAGTAGCATACTGTAGAAAAGGTTGCTGTCAAACATTTATTTTCATTTATAAGATCTACTGAGTTTAAAACAGGGTTCCAAAACTTGGGAAGAAGGTGAAACTGAAGGAGAGTGTTTTCATGTTGGAAGCAGGGCCATGCTTAGTAGCGGGGGAAGAACTTTAATATCATTTGAATGACATGATAACAAAAGAATTGTGCTAAGAGCAAGAGATGTGTTTATTAGCTGTGTGAGCTGAATCTCCTTCTGTGTTTTAGTGTTAATACTTTAGAGGTAAATTTCACCCATCAATATTTATAATTTTGTGTTTTCTGTTGTATCTCTTTAATGTGCGTACTGAGTGTGTAATTGGGTATATTAAATCCAACTGGGATGCAATATGGCTGTCCATCACAATTTTAACTTTAAGGATGCTATCAAGTGACATGGAGAAATGGGACACAAAGTCCAATTTCACTAAGGTTGTACTAAGAATCTGTGGCACATTTCCCAGTTCTGTGATGACATCCTAAAAGTCACCCTTATCCTTCAACAGACCCTATTCTAGAAGTTAAACCTGCAACCTTTTATTTCTTCCAACTAAATTTTCACTTGAGTTTTCCAAGCCGTTATCATGAGATGTTTCCATAAACTGGAGCTGTATAATAATTAAAAAGAAACAATTTTGGTGTCATTTCATAGGAATTAGTAGCTCTTAGCTGTACTAGAAGAAACAAGGAAACCGCAGTTGATCATTTTCATTATATGGACGAGGCTACAAATGCAGTTTTGGATACGCAGAAAGAATAGATCTGCAGCATTAGACGTATTTTACATTTGGAGTTACCTTCTTATGTGGTGTCTAGTTTGTTTGAACTAGATAAAAGGGTTGTGCGTATATGAAGTAGATCTTGAGTTCTCTGCTTTGATACAGGCAGTGCATAAGACTGGCCCTCTTAGGCTCCTCTCAAGTCTTGGCATAGCTCTTAAAGCAGCTGCATTATATATACATTAGGCCAGATGGCTTGCAGCCCCTCGTACTGTCCATACAAAGTCCTCACTTTGAAGTGGTCTGGGACTGCTTTGCTGAAGAGGTGCTGCCGTCTCCAGCCTCACCAGTGGGTAGCAGTTTCTGTGCTGCACTGCAGGTTAAGATTTTAAGCTCTGCTTATTTTGCCAAGCATTTTTCAGTGTCTTAATTTAAAAAAATGAGTTCAGTAAGCCTTTAAGCCCTAGATCAACACTTTTTCTGATGTTTGTCCTAACAAAAAAAAAATTCCAGTACAGTGATTATGCAGTGGAACTCGTATGGATGGCATTGCGTCCTTTTAGAAAGTACTGTTTAGTAATTAGGAATAAAAACAGAAAGCACTCGAATGTTTTATTTTTCCTGTGTTCTTCAGATGGTGGTAAAAACCTTCATGGATATGGACCAGGACTCAGAAGATGAGAAGCAGCAGTATCTTCCATTAGCCTTGCACCTTGCATCTGAATTCTTCCTCAGGAATCCCAATAAAGATGTGCGCCTCCTTGTAGCATGTTGCTTGGCTGATATCTTTCGTATCTATGCTCCTGAAGCTCCATATACTTCCCATGACAAACTTAAGGTAAAAATGCATTCTAAAATAATGGCTTTCTTCCTACCTCATTCTTTTACTGGGGAAAAAAAAACCCTGCCACCACTCCCCTGCCATTCCCCCAAAAAAACCCACCACCCAAAACCAACCAAACAAAAAAAGACTGAAAAAAGTTTTTACTCCCGTTTATACTGATGTGCAGTTTTTAGTAAAGGCACGTAGCTTTAGTTCTGTGAATTAGTGTAGTACTCTAAAGGGCCAGAGATGTGTAAAGGAACACTAGATAACCAGTGTCTGTGTTGGTGCCTAAAAAGACAGAGCCTAAAAAGACAATTTAATATTCTTACATCATGAATTTATGAATGTGAGTAGATGTCACTACTAAAGGGTTGTATTTTTATTCTCTGCTGAATCAAGCTTGTAACCACTTTATCATTTTTTTCACAGGATATATTCTTGTTTATTACAAGACAATTAAAAGGCTTGGAGGACACGAAGAGCCCTCAATTTAACAGATACTTTTACTTGTTAGAGGTAACAAAATAATTGTAACTTTCAGTAGACAGCATTTGCTCTGTAAGCCTAAGAAATGTAATCAGTCTTTCTCCAGATGTGCTAGTATGCCTGGGAAATTTCTTTTGTTCTGTAAATTGCACCAAACTCATTAAAGTTCAGTGAATTGCTTCTTCTAGCAGTTACAATTCTGTTTGCATTTAATAAGTTCATGCAGCCTATAGTTGAGGACATGTTAAAATTATTGCTATTTATTAACATTTAGCCTTTTGTCTTACAATTCTATACCTTGTTTTTCAAATTATGCACCCTTAAAGATATATTACCTCATCAAGAGAGAACTTCAAATGCTGATTAAAATGCAAATCTGCTTATATTGATGATGGGAGAAGGAATATAAGATTTTTGTTTAAAAAAATAAATGTGGGTGTTTTATTAATGTGCATTTAGAAACAGTATCTTGTTTGTAAACCTTTTATTGATGTTTAAAACTGTATTATTTCATAGCATGAAGAAAGAAGTCTAGAAACATGGACTTATATTAACAATTTCTATCAATCTGCTTTTATTAATAAGAAGTCACACTATTCTATATTTAGTTTTCTTTCTGGATGTATATTGCAAAGCCCCTTTGTGTCTTTATGTGCAAAGCAGATATGCAGTCTCTTTCCCCAAAGGATTTACAATCTATTGTATCTATTTTTCCTTAAATAGAAAAAATGTAACTAACAGGATTATATGTATGTCTTAATGTGAAGTTGTAATATCCTGAATATCCTATTTTTGTTTTAGAATTTAGCTTGGGTTAAATCTTACAACATCTGCTTTGAGTTGGAAGATTGCAATGAAATTTTTATTCAGCTTTTTAGGACTCTTTTTTCAGTTATCAAGTAAGTTGCTTCAATTATATTAATCTGTCAAAATATCATCAGTTTTGGGGGTAGACTGAATCCTTGTGCAAATAAGTATGTGTCTGAATAGAATTATTTCTCCAAACAAGGAGGAACAGGGAGAAAGCAAGTGAGTGCGAATTACCAACAACATGGAGGGTGTGTGTCTCAAAATAGATGTGTTTTAAAACTTCTTGTCCATGTTACAAGAGTATACTTCATTCTGACTCATTTGTCTACGTTTGTATTTCAGTGGTTATTATTTTCTTTTTTGTTTTCTTTTGCTTCTTAAAGTAAAACTAGGGTGTTCAAGGGTTTTGAAGATTTCTGTGAGAGAGGAAAGGCATATAGAATAGTTTTGAGATTTGGAGAGTGTAAGGGAGGGCAAGCTAGACAGCATAAGACATTGTTTCTTAATGGTACTGTTAATATTTGTCAGGATCTGAAAATGTGGTATTGATAATTTTCTTTATCATCTCAGTAATAGCCACAACCAGAAGGTACAAATGCATATGCTGGATTTGATGAGTTCTATCATCATGGAAGGCGATGGAGTAACTCAGGAGCTGCTGGACTCCATTTTGATTAACCTCATTCCTGCACACAAGGTCTGCAAAGTATTACAGTAGTGTACCATTATAACAAGAATTTTTATTGCTTTTTGCTTGTTGCTTATCTCTCCAAGTGCTTTAGCTGCCACGACTGCTTTTGATGTTTTGTTTTTGTTTTTTTTTCCTAGCCTTGTAACAGTGGATTGAAATTTTCCTTTAGGAATTATTTGGTGCTGTTCATTAGCTTTGTCTAGATTATTCAGTATCAAGAGATTCTGCCTGCTTGCCACCTTAGGAACTCTGCACTGAAACAGAAATAAAATATTTTCAAGTAAATATAAACCATAATGGGAAAATGTTACCTCCTAACAGTTGTTATTTGCTTAGGGGCCAGTTGTTTTTCTAATTTAAAAGATGCGAGGTATTTTTTTATTTTATTAACAAAAAAAAGGAAAAGGGAGAAAACCCAACTTCTCCAAGACTTCTGTGGTGACTTCTGCTTGCCTCAGCTTGCCAGTCAGACTCCCCTCCACCTCCCTAGTTGAGTCCTTCCCCCTTATACTTTTAATAAAACTTAATTATTACCTGAAGTATAATACGTTTTCTTTAGTTACTTGTTTGCTTTTATTGCTCCATATTCTTTTATGAGTTCCATAATCTTTCTGCCCTTTGCAAAGTTCAGCATCCCTTTAACTCACTGTAAATGACCCCCCTTTTTCTTAGAGGAGTCTTATGTGAGCCCCATCTACACAGCTACTTCGGCAGGTTTTTCAGAGACACCCTTTTTACGATCAACTTCATGACCTGTCTCTGATGCTCTCCTTCTGGTCTCATTGTGTTACTTATTATCTGGTCATTGGGTTTGCAGTTGAGCTTTTGAAGTACCTTTACCATTATGGCTGAATAAAGTTAAAAGGAGAATAAACACAGCTCCATTAGCTGTGAAACCAGGGAAAGTGAGAAGCAGGCTGGTGTTGCTTGCATTAACCAAGAAAACTCATTTGCTAAAACACTTGTGCTTCACACTGAAAATTGTATAGAGAACCGTAAGTTTTAATTATGAGTAAATGAACTGTACTCTGATTACCAAGTGTTTCTGTTGTTCATTTATTAATTTAAAATAATGACAATATTGAGGCAGCTCCATCCATGACTACACAATTAAAATTAAATTAGTGCATAGAACTAGGGATTATTCCTTTGGTTACCTAAGGAGGGAGCATTAATGGAAATGTATAGCACAGGGGTGACTAAGCTGTGGCTGTTGTCATTTACCTGTGAAATGGTCAGTTTGCATTCCTTCTGTTGTGACCATGAGATGGGAATATCATTCTATCAATGCATTTTTATTGACCGTAATGAGATGATGTATTATTAAAGCTGCTAACAAGAAGGGAGACCTCTTACTCATAACAATAAAAAAAAAAGAGTCCTTTTGAAATATGTTGTTCTTTGTGTGTTGTTTCGAATCAGTTACAGGCAGTAGAGATCAGGAGTGGAAATAGAGGGGTGGAGATGTGTATGTCAGGTGCTGGGTGATGCTGTTAATGGTGGTGGGCATTGCTCTGAGGGTAAAGACCTGGTAAACCTTGTACAACCGAGTGGTGTGTTGTGACTACTTGGTGTAAACGAAGTGGAAGCGAATATGATCCTTTAGCATTAACATTGTTAGCTTAATCATAAAATTGTGCTCCATGAGAAAAATTCTTAAGCAAGGCTCTGATAAAGAGAGAGGTAAACTTGGTGTAAATATTGGATTGTGCTGGATATTTAGTATGTTGGCCTCTAGGCTGGTGGACAGTCCTTGCTGGCTCTTGGCCATCATGACTGAGCAAATAATATGCTGCAGTCAGTGCTCAGTCAATATTTTGGTCTGTTTTAAAGTGGCTACTTCTTGTAACAGCAGAACTTAAACTAGTGCTTTACCATAGCAATTAAAAGCAAAAAAACCAAACAAGACAAAGTTCTTCTGCCTGCTCTACCTAGCAGAGTTTGACTGCAGAGTTATGTTCTCCTTTCATAAACAGATCTCCTAGGAAACTCTGTAATTGTATTAATTGTTTGTCCTTAGGTATGTAAATCAGAAGCAGCATAGAGAGAGTTTTTTAAACTCTCTTACATTGTGTAAGACAATACTGCAATAAGAAAAGAGAAATATACCAGTAGCTAGTCATGAAGTAAAAAGTCTGCCTCAGCATCTAAATTATAAATTTATTTGTATCTCCATTATTGGCAAAGTGGCCTTACTGTATACTGTGCTCTGTGTGTGTACTAATGTAGCTCTCCTCTAGTAAATCCAGGTTTTTATTAGCAGTAAGGTATGTCACATTTTACTTAGACCACCTAAGGAATCAAGCTGTAGTTATTCTTGTTAACTTTAAAACCACTGCTATTTAGTTAATATTTTTCTTCTCATTCTTACTATCGATATCATTTCATAAAAACATGTATTTCATGTATCTAACATCAATATTTTCTTCTACATCCTTTACAGTAGGGTCATTCCAGATGTTCAAGGGGTTTTTTTTCTCCTCCTAACAGACTGTTTATATATTTATTATTAATAAATTATTTAATCTATATGTATTGATAGTTAATGTTATCAATATATATTTCTTTTCTAGGTTCTTTGGGGTTTTTTGTTTAGGGTTTTTTTTGTGAGGGTTGCTTTTGGTTTTAGGGTTTTTTTTAGCTCTTAAGACCTTGTCTAGGGGAAAAAAACCCAACACAACTTCATTGCAAGAAATCTTTGAAGCTGTATTGAAGATCCAAGTAAAGTATGTTTTCTGTATGAGATTGGTAGTCCTTTAATACAGACATACATGTCAACAAGATTTTATTTGTGTTCTATTTTGGACAGTAACTGTTTTATTTTGAATTTGAGAAGAGTTCATACGTATCTGTCTGTCTTCTGTAATGAGACATCAGTTTAGTGCTGTGGTGACTGAGGAGATGCTTGTCTGAGCCTTTGGCCATTTGTTTCTTAGTTGATGAACTGTCTTTCAGTTTGTCATCTCATCAGCTAAAAGAACACCAGGGAGCCATTCTCAATGTAGACTTGCCAAGTACTGTCTTTCCGAGAATCAGTCATCCCAGATTTTACCCAGGGATGTATTTTGTCTGCAGTCATTTGTAATTTTCAGGCCAATCGGCTAATCCACCTTACTTTTTTTTTTTTTATCTTTTTTTTTCCTACCCTCCAAGCTGCATTAATCCCTAGATGAGATGAGATACTGCATATTGGATTTTGTGCAGATTTAGACAGTCACATTTTTCAGATGTGCAGCTACATTTCTTATCCTGTGTGAGAGTAATAAAAGCCATGTTCAGATTTGTTGTGTTGCAATCGAACCTTTCCTTGGAAAGTTTGTGGCAAACTCTGCCCAAGGGCCAGTACTCTCTGTGGGCTGGCACAGAGCATTTGGTGCAGTCCAGGGAGAAGCCAGTGCATGGTTCTACCCTCTAGACAAGGCTGAACTTTGCTAAAGGGTGGACCTTTAAGGAGTATGTGAGGGGGAGGAACAAAACCCCATTTGAGTACAAAGTTAGCCTGGTTCGTTTTTCAACAGCAAAATTTGGTGCATGTTAATTATCAAAGTATGAAAGTGCAGTAATGTTTCTTCAAAATTTGTAATGTGTTTGCACATGAAAACTTTTTACAGATATGAACACAATACTAAAGGTAACAACTGGACTTACAAAGTCTTAGAAGAATGTGCAGGAAATGGTGGGTTTGGGGGAGATTTCTAGTTTTAAGATTTGTCTAAATCTGTAGTTGTGGAATTAATAGAATTGAATTGAGATAGCTTTGAAAGCAAATAGATTGGTGGTAAAATATACCTTTCTAAAGTCATGTTCTCTTAAGGCTAGGAGAGAAAAGTAAAACTAAAATCTGAAAACTTTGTCCCTTTAAAATTGTATTATTTCTTTATTTCAGAACCTTAATAAACAAGCATTTGATCTTGCAAAAGTCCTGTTGAAAAGGACCGTCCAGACCATTGAACCGTGTATTGCCAATGTATGTAAATTAATTAATCCATGTTAGCTACAAGTAACAAGTGTTCTTGTTCCTCTCTTGATTTATTGGAGATTTGTTTGTTTGTTTATAAAAGTCATTTTATAAACAGTTTATAAAAGTTTTGTAATGCAGCTGAGAGAATACCATTTTCCAAACAGGGTATTATTAGCTTGGTTGTTAAAGAAGTATGTCAAATGTTTCAAATAAGGGAAGAGGAAATTAACTTTTACCCATCTCAGTCTAAAGTTAAGCCTAAATCTAGACTGTGAAAGTAGGTGACCGCCAAAATATTCCTGTTGCAACAAAAGGAGTTATTAGTATTTAATATGTCCAGCAACCAGGCAGCCTCATTTCATGCCGAGCTTTAGGACAAAGCATATCAAACTACCAGCTCTTTACTAGATACTTTTTCCCCTTCCTAAATATGTTTTAGTCATAAAGACTAAAATAATGGTTTTTTACAAGGCTTCCTTCTACTATAATTCCCGCTGTTGAATGTTAATGTTGTATATTCTACCTATTAAAATAGCTGCTACAGTCTTGTGGGGGATGAAGCCTGATACATTCTGTTGCCTTTTCGTGGTGCTGAAGCCCATGGAATTGTTAAAAGCCAGAGTAGTTTAAAAAGGGAATTAAGGCAAACTTGTAAAAGATTAATCAGTATTTCAAGGCTCAAGGAGTCTCACTAACAAGTACCACTTTTTAATTCCCCTGTTTCTTTAAGGGGAAGTGTCTTTGTAATTAGACATAGCTGGAAACAGGTTAGTGCATAGAATGACCTTTGAGTTGATTTAATATTATTACTCTTACTTTCTTATTCAAGTATGTAATAGCTTTGTAGCATTTGTACTGCTCAAATAATATTAACCCACAATATCTAATAGGAACTATATCAAGCATATTAAAATTTAACATATCCAAAAGAAATTAATGCATATTTTAGGCTACTTTGTTTTTTTTCTGTTAGATCACTAACAACCTTGATACATTACTGTCAGATATTGCAAGACCCATCGTAAAGTCATCTGACATTCTGTAAAATTGATTAAAAGTAGAGATATTTCTTTTTCAGCATTTGGTGGTCTTTAATTTGGGCTGGTTTTAAATGGCAAGAAAATTAAAAATAAGATACTATAATTTTTTTCTGGATAAATATGCATTTTAAATTATCGACTCTCTTATTACCTGTTAATTTTGCTAGCAAGATGGTTATTGATATTTTGAATTATGAAATTACCATTAATTAATCAATCCTAGTGGAAATAGTAGAACCCAATTATGAAAGATGTTTGTTTGTTATTTGCTTAAGCCAAAACTGTAAGGGTGAAATGGTTTGATGTAATAATTAAAAAAAAAAAAAAAGTGTTGAGTACCTTCCATTAGAATAAAAGTATTAATGATCCTATGTTATAATAATATTTTTTTTAAGTAGTGTTTGCAATAATGAAGGAAAATCTGCTAAATAATATTGTTTGTATTCTAGTTTTTTAACCAGGTTCTGGTACTGGGAAAGTCTTCAGTAAGTGACTTATCAGAACATGTGTTTGACTTGATACAAGAGCTTTTTGCCATAGATCCTCACTTACTGCTGTCTGTCATGCCACAGCTTGAATTCAAGCTGAAGGTAAGTGACAATGTAGCTTTGGACAAAGTAATAAAAGTTGTGTGGATATTAAGAGTGCAGAGCTATAAATTTAATAAATGTTCTACTGGAGGGATAAAAATTTAATATTTATCACTTTATTTTAAAGAAAAACGTAATATTAAAGGAGGGACACTGGGAAGTTGTACATAGTTGTGTGCTTTCTGTGCTGGCAAACGTCTATTATGCACACAAAATATATAATCATTATAATGATAAATTCATATGATCTAATGAAAAAGTTATATGTACATAATCTTTGGATTTCACCTGAAATTTATAAAGTAATTAGGTTGTGGTTGGCTTGTCTCATGAAATGCAAGTATGTCAGATTCAGTATTGATTTGCAGAATTTTCTCTTGTGAAATAATGTTTTAATAAAGGATGAAGTATTTCCAAATATTTTCTCAGATTTGTCATAATCAGCTAGTAAGTCAACTGATTCCTTTTGAATCCTTGGAAATAGTTAATTCAACCTGATTTGGGGGTTCGGGCTTTTTTAATTAAAAAGCTATTTACCTTTCATAAGATTGTAAGTGGACAAGAGAAAAAACAGTGTGCGTGTACATAATAGGGTATGGTGTCAATAAACAAAAATAACCATGAAATAGATACTTGGTAAAATTATATATATCTTTTTTAATGCACATCTATTTTATAACATCTTAATTGGTGTCTTTTCCATACAAATAAAATAGTCTTAAAGTATGTTTTAAAACAAAATTAAGAT
This sequence comes from Scolopax mira, assembly GCA_004320125.1. Taxonomy (NCBI): domain Eukaryota; kingdom Metazoa; phylum Chordata; class Aves; order Charadriiformes; family Scolopacidae; genus Scolopax; species Scolopax mira. Next base: position 55,116 of record BJBW01001823.1, on the reverse strand, counting down.
AATTCATTGTTGAAGTTGATAGGGATATATGTTATTCGAAGCACTGTGTGGGGGTTTTTATTCCTGAATGAGGAGGAGTTTCTAAAGCACAGGAATCTAGTCAGTGGCTATAGTGTGTTACCTTAATAGCTATTTGTATATTTTTATTCATATTCATCTATTTAGGGAGACTGTCAGAAGTTATTTCAAACTCAGTTTTTAATCAGGTTATAAAAGCAGAAGGAAAAGGAAGCCAGAAATTATTATTAAGGTACTACAGATAATGATTTACAGTTTGTTTTTCATGTTTTGATTTTTATCAAAAGAGCAATGATGGAGAAGAACGTTTGGCTGTTGTTCGACTTCTGGCTAAACTCTTTGGCTCCAAAGATTCTGATCTGGCCACACAAAATCGTCCTCTCTGGCAGTGCTTTCTTGGACGGTAAGAGAAATAGGGATAAAATCTGAATTTCTATTCTTTTTGTTCTGAATTTTCTGATAGTATTGCAGTTTTCATTGTGTTTTCAAAGGACATAACTGTTTGTTATTTGCGCAAGTTTTTTCATTAGATCTTTGAAGCAGACAATTGCATACAGTTATATTTTGGAATGAAGAAGCCTGAAGGACTGCTGCTATATTGCTGTTGGCTATGAGAATATATATAGGTTAGATAGATAGCACATTACATACGCTATAGATATGCCAGCATTGTTTGAAATTTCATACTGCTCAGCTTTATCTGCAACTCTATCTCTTTTATTGGCATTTACCTTTTTGAGTGAAGAAATATTTCCTTTTAAGTAAATACAGAAATTTATCATTGTTTAAAAGGTGAATGTTTTCAAATGCTACATGTTATATGGCAATTTATATTTTTATAATTTCATATATGTGTATAGACAGGCACACACGATTGCCAGTGTATGGAGAATTAAGTTCAAAAATCAATGAGCAAAATTCATTGGGTCAGCATTTCATGTGCATATAGTCTATTCATCCTTCAATTTTATCCCTGACTTAATTTCACAAGAATAACATAAAAAATCTGTATGAGGTACATTATGGAGATAAATTCAAGACATTTCTATTGTATTATTTTGCCATACAAAAACAGTTAATGACAAAAGTATTCTAATAGTTAATGGAACATGCTATCAACACATGTTACTACATAGAGAATAATCTTGATTTGCAAGGCTAATTAAAAATTAACATTCGTCGTCTTCTATCCCTCTAGGTTCAATGATATCCATGTCCCTGTGAGATTAGAGAGTGTGAAATTCGCCAGTCATTGTTTAATGAACCATCCAGACTTAGCAAAAGACCTCACTGGTGAGATGCTCATACTGAGGTTTAGAATAATTTAAGAAAAGAGCAAGGAAAAATGTAATTATTTCTATACATAGCAGTATAGTTCTAAAAATTATAAAGTCCAATGCTTGATGCTGGATGGAAGAGCTCACTTCTGAGTAATTGCTCTGCTGAAGACAAGTGCTAGTTATTAGAAAGAGAGGAGTGTGTGACCTTGTGTGGACTTTGTCAGAGTGAGTCTTTTAAGAAGCTAACCATTACAGAATGAGTTTTAAAGTATTTTTAAAGTAAATTTCAGATCCTAATGAAAGTTGGCAAGTCAAAGCAAATATTGATGCAACATCTTGATTTATTTTCAGTCTGGGGGATTTAGTTTCAAAATGTGTTCCTGAGAACTCTCTTCCACTAAGTTTAGAAAATGCCATGGTGCTGATTTAAATCTAAATCTGTGAATTTTCTTCTTTCACTTCAGCATCATTTTAACTGTGAGCAGAATTTCAGGCTTAACTGAAAATACTGTTCTTTTTTGATGCAATCTAACTTCAGCATTTGTCAGTATTTTTCATTTATTATTTACCTTCTTAGTTCTTTGGGAATGAGAGTGTCTGATCTTTGTGTTTCTTATCACATTCCCTCACCCCTCCTTTATTTTCAGTGTATTCTAATCAGCTTTATTTCACTTCATTGCTTGTTGTAAATTAGGTTTTTGTAAAAGCTATTCCTTTGATATTTATAGTTATGTATTTGCTTTATATTTAGTATAGAAAATGATGGGAGAGATGTTTCCTGTAGGCAGTTATGTTTAATAGATTATATGGTTGATTACTTGTGACTGACATTTAATTGTTTCGACATCATTAACAAATCAGAATACGTCATATGTGCATTAAAAACACAAGCTTTTCGTTGTTTCTGATTGTAACAGAATATTTGAAGGTTAGATCACATGACCCAGAAGAAGCCATTCGACATGATGTTATTGTTACAATTATTACTGCGGGCAAGAGAGATCTTTCTTTAGTCAATGACCAGCTGCTTGGCTTTGTAAGGGAAAGAACGCTAGACAAACGGGTAAGTGTTAATAAATATTTTCAGGAATATCTGCTTCTAATGTAATTTGGTAAAAGTAAAACCAAGAAATCAAAACCACAGAAACGGAGACTCTTAAAGTTGACTATCAACTAGAATGCTCTGGGGGAAAACATAATTTTCTTACCAGAATATCGTAATGTAGATTCAATATCTTGGAGGCACCAATCAAGGGTTGTCAAGTAAATAAGATCGTTGACTTGTGAGGAACACAGTTATCTTGTAAGAGCGGGTGAGCTGCCACATACGTTTAGGCCAAAGGTCTCTATAAGCCCCAGTTGAATTCTCCTAGTAGTAAGATTTGGCTTCCAGCAATTTGTGATTTAAGGATTTCTTAGATCTGCTTGATCATGTTTGTCATAACTTTCAATGGAACTTTTTTCCATGAATTTGTCACTTTTTTTTTTTTAAATTTATTTGTACTTTATAAGCATCCATAGCATATGCATCAGTAAATTCAAGTTTAGTGCGTGCGTGGAAAAAGTAGCTTCACTTGTTTGGTTTAAACTTGTCTGATAATTTTACTGGGTATCTCATCCTTCTTGCATTACATAAAATAATAAATATTCTCTGTCTCACTTATGATTAATAAATATGTATACCATATCTTCTCCACTCCTCTACTTTCCAAGCTGAAGAATCACCTGTTTAACTTCCACACAAATTGATTATTTCATACTTCTGGTTGTTCTTGTCTGATTGTTCTATATTCTATTGGAACCAAGGTGACCAGACTCTGCCATGGTATTCAAGGTGTGCACCATGTTGTGTACATACTTCATGATAACTTTTTCTTTTCTTATTCTGTTTGTCTTTTACGCTATTTCTGAGCACTGAGCTGACAATTCTGGAAAACATGCATGTTGACTTGAATAGACTTAGATGAGACATTGCCCAGTACTATATATGCAGAGTTAATGCAGATGGGAAAATCTGGCCTTATTCTGAGTTTCTTTCACATCATACTGTAACAATTCAGTAGCGTGAAATTTTTCTGCAGTTCCTCATAGTAATATAGATCCAACTACCTCACTAAATTTTAGACACACTGTTCAGTTCATTGTCTAGTAATTTTTCATATGTTGTGTTACAGGTTCCCTTCTTATTCCATCAGTAGGTTGTGAAAAACAGTCATTTATTTCCACCCATTGTCTCCTATGTTTTAGTTAATAGTTAATTCATGACAGGATTTTTATTTTAAGATCTTCTGGTGTAAGACTGTTAGGAGATTTTTTTGGGGACCCTAGTGCATTTTACTGATACACTTGTGGGTCTGCTGAAACAAAAATTGGACAAAAATTCTCGTTATGTAAAACTTAATGATTCAGTCCCATGACTTCATTTTTCAGCAATGCCTATTCTTCATTGTTGTTACTGTTTTGTTTCAACCTGGTTGCCCATTCAAAATCCAATTTTCTGGTCACTGGCACTATGTCCCTTTGGGACCCTTTGGGTGCTTTCACATTTGCTGTGTTAAATCTGTTCATTGACAGATTGCAGTAACAGAATAGTTAGTATTTGGTCTATCAATTCTAAATTCCTGTAGAAGTCATGGATAAGATACCACCTAGTCTTACTGATTTTGTTATGACTTATTTTATTAATTTATTTTAAAATGTCTTCAAATGATGCTTTAAGAAACCTCTTCAGACCTCTCTCCTGCAATAAATCTTGTTTGTCTTTCAGTCCTACAAGGTTCTGAAATGCTTCCTGCATCTGGAGGCTTTGGTGAAGATATTTATTTAGTATGCTTTGAATAATTTGGTTCTGAAACTTTTTGCCATGCTTCATCAAGGATTTACCTTCAATTTGCCAGAGCTTCTGCTTTTTTCTGTCTATACTTTTTCAGATGTGGCTCCGTGTTCTTCAGAGGATGATGTTTTAATAGCAGGCTTCACTGTGCTGCGTAGTCATGTTGATCTTTTTCTTATTGCCTTTTTTTTTTGATAGGGGCGTCCTTTTATAATTTATGTCACACTAAATAGTTATTTTAATTCTTTAAAAATTATTTTCTCTTTTTTGTGTCCCCCTTTTTAATGTTACTGTAATGGATTTTGAGAAAAGGGTTTTCTTTGAGAAAAATTTTCTTTGCACAAAGAGAAATACTGATTTTGACTATGTTCACTGTTATAAAGCAGGTCTTCAATTAGTTGTACCCTGCAGCCTGACCTTGCATATTTCTCGGGAGTGGTTAAGACCACCTTCCTTCTTTTTCAGCTATTAAACAAGCCCAAAAAAGTCATTTGTGAGATCTAAAAACTTTCAGTGTAACCACCACTTCCCACAGGGACTCCCACGTAGTCAGCATGGGATGATTGTTAGTGTCTTTTCTACGTAGCATCTCTGTTCTCCTTTAGCATGTCGTCATCAGCAAAAGGCAGGCAGTTGTACAACTATAATGCTCATCTCTACTAAGCCGGGGATTTTCAGTTCATACTTCTGACCCAGTGTGGTGGTACTTCATGTTCCTAATATGTTTGACTCAGTGATTTCATAGGTTTCTGATATATTACATTTCAAGGTTAGGTTCCTTTTCGGGCAGTCATCAGTGAAGGATAACTTTATTTCTAGAGAGAAATATTTCTTCTGGAGAGAGCTTTAATGAAAATACATCCTGAGGAGAAATGAAAATTGAGGATCAACTAGAAATGACTACAAAAAATACTTAGCATTTGAAGTAGACCATAGCTATTTAGTATGTCTTTGTAAATATAATTACTGTTATAAAGTAGATATCAAGGACTTGTAAACTTTCAGAATTTTTTTAAGGTTTTTTTCTCCAGTTTGGGAGAGGTGCATTGATACGTTCATGTCATTGTCTTTATATTTTCTATGTAGCATTTTGCATTGGTAGCATTGTACTGTGAATACCTATTTGAATTATTCTTTTCCTTTATAGAACTTGATATCTGCTGCTGACTGCATTTTTTTCCTTGTAGCCAGGTTTCTGTTGGACAAATCTACTGCAGACTCCTAAGTGATTATTCATCAGTTTGACTTCATGTAATTCTTTTTAGGCCTGCAATCATCTATCAAATGAGTATAGATATTACTATAAAAAAGAACACTTGTCTAACAGGCTAAAGTAAAATGCTGATTGTTTAAACACACTAATCTGACATTTCAGTTCTGCTTTTTTTACTTTATAAAACAATGTGGAATCAACCAAACTTTAAATTTAAATCATGCTAAGTGCTACGCTGTTTATATGATGTGTTTTTTTTCTCCTGACCATATTCTTTCTGGCACAGTATTAGTAAAGATAGCCTAACGACTTTTTTTTTAGGGTAGAAATTTTGGCTAAAAGATAGTACTTCATTTTAAAAAAAAATATCCTTAGCTAACTCGATCTACATGGGCGTTTGTACAATGATTACAGTTATTTAAAAGAAAAAAAAAAGACCCAAAAAAAGCCCCCAAACAAACCCCATCACCATCTATAGTTTTCACATCCATTTTTATTGGTCTAGTTGGAAAAATAATTCTGGGAACAGATGCTTTCCAAAAACTGGAATCCAGTCTTTGATAAGAATTGTTCTGAGGAATTTTCCATTGCAGCACTGGCTCTAGGGTCTTCCCAGTCTCGTCACTTTTCAGAATCATTAGTTTCAGGAGACATTAAAAACAAACAAAACCAACAAAAAAACCCCACAAAATTTCTTTTTAAAGCTTCTAAAAATAGTTCAGGTACTTTTCTTTATACTGAAGTAACCTTAAGAACCTGAAAAGTTAGGGGAGAGTTTTGGCAGCTGACTTTTGTTCCCATTTCTACAAACAGCCTTTGTGCTCTAGAGACTTAGTCCTGTCATGAGAACAGACTTTCACATCATCAACTGGAAGTCAAAAGTTATAAAACAAGGAGCCATAGGAACAGACTCCCTTTTTCTATTTCTCTTTATGGATTTGAATTCATGTGTTAGTTTTAACTCCTCCTTCTCTGTATGTATTAAAAACCATTGTGGCTTTTTCCAGATGAAGGAGAAAGTTTTTAAGATTTTAATAGTCTTAACTCTATGGAAGGAATAGTTTAGCTATTCCAACAGGTAAAGGATTCTCTTGAACTTCCAATAACAGTTTTTTTTAACTCGGCCTAGCAGTTCTCTGTGAGAGTTTAATTATGCTGGTTAACTAGGGAAGCTAAGACTGTCAAAGTTATTTTGTTAATTAAATCAGGGTAGTAATTCTGCTAGCTACGTTTATTGATCTGCTTCCAAGAAATTGATTCTTACATTCCTCTTTTTTTCCATTTGCCTTCATCTTTTACTGTACTGTATGCTCTTTGAGCTTTAATTCTCAGTAGCATCTTGCTTACCCCCCACCCCCCCAATCTGTTCAGTGACTCGCTTCCATGGTGTCTCCAAAGTGTTCCCAAAGTGTTCTTAAAGGGACTTCTATCTAAGGGTGCCTCCCATCTTCTGCCTGAAACTGCCTTTCTGCATGCTCCTGCCTGCTTCTGCTTTCCACAACTGTTTCAATGATCAGAAATGTATTGACAATCCGAACCTCCTTTTCTTATAACCCCTTGTTAAGTACTCTGCTTTCATTCTAGACTTAAATTTTCTACAATAATTTCTTGCAGTCCTTCTCTATTGCCTTCTGACAGATAGTTTTGCTGTCTTTCCTGTCTCCTGTAGGAGAACTGATGAATACTTTTCTGAAAATGTTTGTCTTTTAGACATTTATTTTCTTTAATATGTGCTTCAGGTTGCAATGGATGTGAACAAATTCCTACATGGAAGTTAAACTATAAACATCAGTTTATATTTAAAATTATTCTCTTCTGTGAAACGAAAGTAGCATGCTATATGCTGTCAAAGTAATTGACAGTATCTTGACCTGTTACATGTGGTTTTAATATTTAAGAAATGTGTAAGAAAATACAATTTTATTTTTCCATCTTCTTCTTGATATAACTTACTCCAGCAACTAGTGGTGTCCAAGGCTATTGTGCTAACATAAACCATCTTCAAGATATTTTTCTTTACCCTTCAAGGAAAGGAAGTCACTCAGTAAAACTATTAATAAATTAAATGCGCAATATCTCACTTAGTGTTACTAAAGCAAGCCCTCAGTTTTACAAGACCAAAGAAGTTACCCACAGTGTGAATGATAATATCTATGTTTATGCTTGATAGAGTGATATGATTTCAGCAGTTAGTCCTTGGAGCTCAAGGCCAAAATTGGTATCTAGTGTGTTTGGTAAATTATCTCTTTCAGTTTTAATTTCATGCGTTTCTTTCAAATGGTGAGGGAAAATAAGTTTCTTCTGAGGCTTTCTGTGTAAATCATTCAGTGAGAGACACTGACTATTTTCTTTAAATTAATCCTCAGTCTGTTCTGGTATGAGTCCTTCCACAAGTCAGTGTAGGAGAGCTTATGGATCTTCTCTGTTGAATTGTTTAATAATGGGACATTTCCTGTTTACATGAGGGGATAGAGTAGTGACCACCAAAAGCAAGGATAAGAACCCAGGAACTCCATCTGCAGTTGATGTAGTCTGGCTTTTTGCTGAATCCTGGAGTCTTACAGCAATTAGTTGGAGACTTCAGCAAAAAGACTCTCTCCTGCTTTCCTGGAAAGTGGCCTAAGAGCTCAAGCCCTGGCAGGTCTTGCTAGGCCTAAGCTCCAGATCTCCCATTTCTAGACAAGCAGAGGTCCTCTCCAACCATGATGATTCTGTGATTCTGTGAAGTGTGCTGTAAGACAGTGTAAGGCTGTGGGGAGATAAAATTCTGCCGCCTCTGATTGTTGCCTGTTTCCAAATCCTGGCTGAAGAAGGCACTTGTTCAAGCGTATATGTTAAGCTGTACTTAATTTATACTGACTAGCTCCCAGATTTTCCTCAGCACAGGGTAGTACTGGATTCTTCTGCACAGACAATACTATAGGCAAGAAACCCCTCACTTAGGCTTTGCAACTTCTCATTTAGAGGCTCTAAACAGCGTTTTTCAGCTTTTGAAGTGTCTATATGTAGGAGGTCAGAATGTGGCCATTTTGTCTTGCACTCTTTTACACACTGTACTGTATTTTACATGTTTGATGTTTATTTACCAAAATCACTTCCCCACTTGCTTTTCATTTTTTTCCTCTTCAAGTGGCGAGTAAGAAAAGAAGCTATGATGGGTCTTGCCCAGCTATACAAGAAGTATTGTCTTCATGCCGAGGCGGGAAAAGATGCTGCAGAGAAAGTGAGCTGGATAAAGGATAAACTTTTGCACATATATTATCAAAATAGCATTGATGACAAGTGAGTTGATCTAAGCCTTCGTAATTTTAATTGTGTAGTGTTAAGAAATACTCTGAATCTATGTGTTTATCCTGAGAAAGCTTTTATATCACATTCTGTATTTGTGATTTTAGGTATGATATATTTAATGAGTATCTCAGTGCGTATGCTACTGATTGTTAAGGGTGGTTGCATTATCTGTTCGTGTGTTCATTCTGTGTATTAATGGAACTAGTTCTGTGATGATCGTAGATTGTCATTGACTAGCCTCTGCATAGAAAAAAATTGTCAAATTGTGCATTTACTATACCCACTTCTCATTTGCCTTAGAACTTTACAGAAGCTAGCATATTAAAATCCATGATCTGTGAGCATCATGCATGTACACAGCACTGTACATGCACATACATCTCCTTCTGGTACGTTTTAGGTTATAACAAAAGCTGAAGAAGGTGCTTCTAATCTTCCCTATTTTGTCACTCAGGCCCTTTAATTTTTAAAATATCGTTTGGGAGTAGAGAAAGGCATTTTGGCTAAGGTTTTGGTAGTTTTAAACTCTCCCTATTAATTCTTTGTCTTTCACAAGGAAAGCCGAACTACGGGTCACACAAAGACAGAATGTCAGTCTAGATTTTTAGTACAACAGACTGAACTGAGCCATTTATTTGTAATGGTTCTTAGCATCTTGCTTATACAGTCTGCTACCGCAGTGTGGTTCGTGATCATAGTGACTAGACTGAATGAGCTAATGACCTCCTTCAGTTGCCAGTTACGATAGTGAATTCTTACCACTGCAGTGGTGAAGGCTTTCAGTTTGTTCATCTGGCAGATAAGTGGGACGGAGTTACCTATTTGATTATTTGCCTCATTTACTTCAAAAAAAAGAAGACAGATTGCACACATAGAAACTACACAGAAAGTCTGCTGAGGTAAAAGTATCAAATAGTGAAAAATCAGGAAATCTCCACATAGGTTATACAAAGCTAATTTTGCATATATATGTGCGTCAGTAATGCTTAAATTTGCATTGAGAGGTTCATTTGTGTTTCTTCTAGCATGTTGATGTCTCACTGTCAGTACACAGGTTTGACAGCGAGCAGGGAACAAATTAAAGTTCCATAATGAATGGAACAGATGTTTTCAGTATTTCTGCTCATGGGAAATGCAGAACACTGTCAAGGAAACAAGGCAAAGAATTTTAAGGAAAGGCTGTGTCATCAAAGCCAAGTGTCTTTCTCTGGAGTGATTTCTTCTGAAAGTCTGATTAAGCCATTGAAACTGGTTTTTTCATAGAGTAGGCATAGATGGTATGCTGTTTGTTTTCTGGGTGTCCATGCTGAAAGATCGGTGGTTTGATTTTCAGTGTTCCTCTAGTTCAGTTTGGTATCCTGAATTTCAATGCCAGTTACAGTAATTTTTAAGGCTGACAATGAAGTCCTGGCTCAGTCACACTATTGGGTTGGTTTCCTTATCAGAAAAGAGGAATAAATGCATTTCAGTGTTACCATTGTCAGAAATAGAAAGTTAGTACTTCCAGCACCTGAAATGCTATGGTCTTTAAGACAGAGTCCATCCAGCCCTTTAAACACACAAGCATAAGTCAAATTTAGCCAATTCTGGCCTGTTTTGTTTCCCTAATGAGGGATAAGGATAAAAAGTAAGAGTGAATAGCTTTCTGGAGTGGAATGGAGTAGATGTGGAGTATTTTCCGTTTTGTGCAAGGACAATAGTGCAGTATCACTCCAAACCAAACATGCCCGGTTCTCTCAGCCTCTCCTCATATGACTTGTTCTCCAGACCCCTCACCAGCTTGGT